>BJCM01222966.1:0-11992 GCA_018326385.1 Flaveria bidentis | reverse complement strand
TATTACTATTAGTGTATGACTTTACGTGGTGTGTTTATTATCGTAACGTAAAGTATTACTAATAATAATAAAGCGAAAGAGCAATGAAGAAGAGAAGTGGAACTTAAATAAAATGTTAACAAGTCTTGCAAGCTTATAGGAGGTGCACGACCATGTTGTTGATAGCTCAACTGTGATGCGGGTTAGCTACCCTATTATGCACACGGGGCCAGTCAATTGAGATTGGCGGACCTTTGCAGCGTACCCTAAGTGACTAGGCCAACCTTGTATACAGTAATCAGAGCCCTTGGGGTACTAGAGGGCCCAGCACCAGTTTCCCCCGCGCATATAGTTTAGGGTATTGCTCATTGGTCCATAGACAGTGAAAGATAAAGATAAAAGAGTACAAAATAAACAAGGCATACAGTAAAGAGAAGAAGCATTATCCGGTTGCATAGTTAATGCGTGCTCACGTATAAAGAGATGAAATTTCACAAAAAGAGTATTTTCATATGTATACCTTACACAAAGCATTTTATTACTTTTAAAACTAGAACTCACTCTGCAACGCTGACTTTTATACATTTTTAGTTGGCAGGTAAACATTGCTGAGGATGCAACGAAGGTGAAGCTACTCGGAAGAGAAAGACTGACATCCATTCATACTTGTTATTGATTGTTGTTTTGTAGTGCAATTAAACAATTCTTTTGTATTCTGTTAAACAATAGTGTATTGCTCAACAACATTGTTTTTAATGAAATGAATGGCTTTTGTTAAAATAATTCCGCTACTTAAGCTTGTAAATTTATAATGTTTAATGTATTTAATGCTGTGAATGACCAACTGTGAGGTCTCCGGGAATGGGGCCTTACACTGATGGGCTGGTCAGGGATGTATGATGGATCAGTAACAGGAGTAGCAACACTCCTGGACTCACCCTGGCGTCCACCAACCGCCACAATCCCTCTCTCAATGGCAACAACCTTACTACCCACTGTCCTTACTAGCGGCTCCTCATCTGACTCTTCCTTCTCATCTGGCAGGAAGTCTTGATGTAACGCAGCCCTATCAGTTCCACCCTGAGTGGATGGTGGAGATGATATAATAGTGGTAGTGGCCCTCGATGGAGTGGGGCCTGCATCTCCACCATCTTCACTGTCATAGTAATCGTCATCGTCAGTGGGTAAAAGTATAGGCTCAGTATCTGAATCACTATCATCGTGACACCACTTCTTACGAGCGGGTGCCACGTAGTCTTCCGGGGCCAGATGCCTAAACATTCTCCTCACCGGGGGCTTCACCTGCTTGCCCCGATACACCTTCATCCTACCAAGAGTCGTATCATCCATAACCTCAAGAGTGACAACATCATCTCTCTCCTTTGGCAGCAAAGGAAGCTTCTGATCAATGATCATCTATAGAAAACGAGGGTACATACAAAAGCCTTCCTTGCCCTTGGCCTCTATATTCTCTACCATATACGTGAAGATCATACGAGAGAAACTGAACGGATGGTTCAGTCCCAGAGCAACGTATGCATTCTGGATTTGATCAGACATCTCATCAAAGCCACCTTTCCATGAGGCTATGCACTTGAGGAGCACATGGGCCAAGTACTTGAATGGGGGGAACATGTTGCTCTTGTTGAGCACACCAGCATTAATGTCCCCAACGTACTTGATCCAAAGAAAACATCCCCGAACCGTCAGGGGATGAAGCCTGGTTGGGCAGTCACCATCCTCACCCAACTCTAAAACCCTCCTCAGATCATCCTGGCTGATCTCAATCTCTTGACCAAAATTAGTACTCCGAATGCAATGAGGCTCAACAGATTTGTCCACTACAACACTTTCCCAGAAAGCCTACTGAATCGATCTATATGGTGTACATGGTGTAGAGATGGCCTTGAAGATCCCCGATCTCCACAAAAAGGAAATAATCCCCGTGATCTCAGAAGCGTTCCGGGATGTGACATCAAGATGAGCACAGATGTTGTGCTTCATGCTCATAGTCCATCTGCTATCCATGTTTCTGTAACACATGACACATATGCGTTAGAATTTGTGTAAATGGGTGACATTTGAATTTTAATGAACTTGAATCATTTTTTTAAGTCGTGTGAATGGACAATGCGACTGAGTCTTAGTCGTGCGATTGGGCTCAGTTGTACGATTAAGCCTGCGACTAAGCTTAGTCGTATGTTGTCCCATCCGGTTGAATCAGTCGTGCGACTGAACTCATACGCATGGTTAATTCATGCGATTGAGTCATACGCCCAGCTCATTCGTGTGATTGAGTCATTCACTCAGCTCAATCGTGCGATTGAGGTTCATCAGTGTGTTCATTCGCATAAGTCTCTGTTCGACACTTTAAAATCAGTTCTTGGTCTGTACTTGATGTTAACCATTGTGTTCAGGCTCATTACACTCGCAGACATTCAAAATAACACCTAATACTATTTCAATCAATGATTAAGTCCATTTTAGTGGTTTATTTTGAAGATTATGTCTAAGTTCTTGTTTTGGGAGATTTCGGACATTAGGGCTAGGTTAAACGGGACATTGACGTCGATTTTGGTTGCATATTACCTGTAGATACAATGAGTAATCATTAGAGTCACAAACACAATGCTAAATCAATAAAATGAAATTTTGGCAGAGTGACGGTGCTTTCGTGCGACTTGAGAGCGATTGAGGGGTGATGAAAATGTGCGACCGGCTCCCCTCTATTTATACTGAGTTTACCTTTAGTCGTGCGACAGGACCTATTCATACGCTTGATTTGTGCGACTGGGGCTCAGTCGTGCGACTGGCTTAGTCGGTCACATCCATTCGTGCGACTGGGGTTCAGTCGTGCAATTGACTCAGTCGGTTACCTCCATTCGTGCGATTGGTTCATTCTGGTGATCCAATCGCATGGATTGACCCATGCTTATGTTCCAATCATACGTCTGGTCCATACGTATGGTTCAATCGTGCTATTGGCTCATACTCATGATCCAATCGTGCGACTGGTCCATTCTTATGGTCAAGTCGTGCGAATGGCTCAAAATTATGAGTTTGACTTCATGCACTTTCAAACACTTAACCTGTTAACTATTGGTAGGACCTTATGACCGGTGATCATCTTAGATATGACCTTTTTAAATGACAAACTGCTTGATCACCTCAGACGTGATCCTTTTACTTTCAAAAACCCGATTGGTCACCTCAGACGTGACCACTTTTAGTGAGTGATTCACAGATTGAATCCAGATGTATAGTCCGAATTTTACCTAACAAATAACTAAAAGTTAAATAAAACAACTTGACATTTAAAATAGAACAAGATATTTTTGTATTTTTGATTGGAGATGGATTTAAACCTATTAGAGTACTTCTAACCGATTTTACTTCCTGGACAACACAGCTTCAATTCTATTTTATCATTTCTGGTACGATTCATTATGGAATCATACAGGTATATCAGAATCATTTGGGACATTTTAATAAACTATTTAATGCTAGATTCTTGTTTTGACGGAGAGTCAATCGCAATTTTAGGAAATCATACTAGAGCTACATGATGCACACAATGATTTTGACTTTCAAGAACTGTAGCTCACGATGATTGTTAGTATACTTGTCCTTTTAAATCCATACACCGATTTTTGACACAAATTGGTGATGTGTTAGGTTTAATTATTTCAACAAGCATTTGTGGATCCCACACTTATAGTAATCAACATTCCTCAGGAGATTTTTGAGCGGTCTACGGGTATTTTGACAAGAAGAAACTATTCTAAGAGCTTTAAAAGAGATGTCAAGCCTCAGGTCAGTGTCATCGCACAAGAGAGAGGGGCAAACAATAATGAATTCTAGAATATTTAGGTTATGCTTATCCTCAGGTCAGTGCCACCGCACAGCAGAGAGGCACACCACTTATCTTCTTGTTAGAGCATATATTTATTTTTTTGCACATAACGCACCAACAACATAAGTTATTAGCTTTATTGCATTTAGCATTTTTCCATGTGCTTTGCTCATTTTTATGGTTGTCCGCACACATTTGTGGCGTATATTTTGCTCTTCACTCCTTATTGGAACTGCGTTGATTGTGTTAACTAGGGATAAGATGGGAACCCATAGCAAGTTGAACAACTTAGTTTGAATTTTAAACCACTAATGAGGTCTACTCATCTACTGTGTTGAATCTACCGACACATCATATAATGAACTAGCAACCTCTAGGTCTTCTTTCTCTATGTTACCCTAGTAGCATACCAGTTTTACTATTATTTTTCCATTTATTTTGCTTAGACTTTTCAGACTTATACTTTGAATTTTGCATCTTAATCATTTAAAATATTTTAAAGTCCCAAACAATTTGTTCCCTGTGTACTATCATTTTCCATAAACGTTGACTCAGAATCACAGATTTGGTTACATTTCTTTTAGCTAAGCTATCCTCCTCCCTTGTTTTTTAAGTAATTAAATAAAGCAACTAGTTTAATACTAATCTAACCTATTCTCCCCCTAAAATTCTAAAACCGAAAATATTTTTGTGTTTTTGGAATTTAATAAAAAGGAAAATAAAAGAAAAGAAAAGAAAAAAACATGTCGGACTATGGACTTTCTTCCTCTAAAATCACATCACTTTTCTTTTTCACGCCATTAACCTCTAAAAGATATAAAAACCTCGGTTTATCAAATGCTTTTGTGTAGAGGTCGGGGCGTTGAAAATCCATATTTATTTTAACCGTCCCTTTCCAGCACGGGGAGTGGTGTATCTCTGTACATCAACGTTGCATCACACTTCTACCTGACTCGTTGAGATGTTATAAACTCTCTTGTCCAGTATATTGTATCCTAGAAAGATCCCTTCTTCAGCCTTCTCACTGAACTTCCCTCACTGAGTTTTCTTCAACAGCGTACATGGTGCACCAAATGGTTCGAGGTACTCCAGATTAGGTTTATGTTGCTAGCGCAACTCATAACACGTTTTACCATGATGTTTGACCACCAAGACTCGATTGAGGGTGTAACATGCATTGGCCACTGCCTCGTTCCAAAATTGGATAGGTAGTTTTGAGTCTACTAGCATCGTTCTTGTTGTTTCTATCAAGCTTCTGTTCTTTCGTTCAGAAACTCCGTTTATTTGTGGAGTGTAGACAGATGTGAACTAGTGTACAATTCATTTATCTTTTCAGAACGCCTCCACTCATTGGTTCTTGAACTCCGTGCCGTTGTCTGATCAAATCTGTCTCACTTTCAGCTTGTAGAGTGATTCCAATGTAGTTACGAGCTGTTTGAAAGATTCAAATGTCTCTAATTTGGATTTCCGAAACATCACCCAAGAGAATCTTGAGTAATCATCAGTGACTACATAACAGTACAAATCACCAGCGATGCTTTTGGTACTGACAGGACCAAACAGATCCATGTGTAGAAGTTCGAGAGGCAGGTCAATGGAATTTACTTTCTTTGCCTTGTGAGACTTCTTGGTCTATTTTGTAACATCCGTCATTTTTCCAAGTTAAAACCTAATTTTTAAGTTCTATTATAAAATTCTTATAATAATTGTAATGAGTCAAATGCATTAAATTTGCAATTTTATATTGTGAATTACTCATTTGTTAATTATCTAAATAACTTGTAATAATTTTTGGTATTTAAGCAATTCTTTCTCATAAAGTTATAAAATGAATAAAGATTTATGAGTAAATATAAATTTTAATTATTGATAATAAATAATCAAGTTATAAATATTACAAGTTTTATAAATATTATAAAATTTAACAAATAATTGATTTGGTTTATTATTCAAATGAGTGTTATAAAGTTTAGGGTTGAATGTGTAATTTTTAAAACTAAATTTAAAAGTTTTTACATAAAATAATAACTTTCAAAAACCACAGGGGCCAAATGTGTAACTTGGTTTGAAACCCCAAACCGCCCTCCCCCCAATCCCTTCGGCCTATCTTTCTCCCGCCAACCTCCGGCACTCCGACGACTCCTCCAATCTTAAAACGTTCAATTAAAAACGAAATTGAACCGATCTTAAACGTTTGCGCATCGGTTTCGAATCAAACACCCAATTTAATTTGAGATTAACTCCTGTTAAACAACACTAACTCGAAACCGAAGTTCGCATTCCAATTTCGAACTCAAACGACGTGAAACCAATCGAATAATGTCTCAGCAGTCAAGTGTAAATCATCAGCTCAATGTTCCTAAACTAATAGAACTCTCAATTACATTTTCAACACAAAATCTCATCACCATTAAACACCACCTTCATCTTCGACCTACAACTAATCGTGACCTAAGATCAAAGCATTATTTAACACAATTGGCAGAGGGCATTTGCTTAACATCGTTTCTAAGATCTATCTGCAAAGTTAATTCGATTAACATTAACGTTTGCACCTTGAATCATCATCCTTGTAGTCGCGACTATTCCTTTAGATTGCATCATCGATTCGATCATCATCCTTGTAATTACACACACCCACACACTCGATTTACTATGGGATACAAAAGCCCCATGTTTAATTCAAGTATCGAAATCGATTTCATGTTCGATTTGTAATTACACGATTCTAGGGTTCATATGTAATTTGGGGGTTTTGTTAACATGGAATTTAAGAATTAAAACGCGTGTTCTAATGCGGCCGAGAGCCTTGGTTTAATGGTTCCATGTCCACATCTCAACTTAGAGGTCCTGGGTTCGAACTCGGCGACCTCCAACATTTTTTTAGAGTGTTTTTTCAACTTTTAAAAATATATAAAAAATCTAAAAATTATAAAAAAATCATTTTATAAACTTCATGTATTTTAAACCATTTAAATATTTTTTTGCAAATTATTTATAAAAATATCCTTATATTTTATTTAAAATTCTAAAGTTAATGATATAGTTGGTATATATTTAGACTCTAAATACTAATTTATACAAATTATTATTTCAACCATTGTTTGTTTAGGTTATCGATTATATCGTGTTCATTTTATTTGGTTACAAAACCTTAATTAAACTTTATGGATAATACAAAATTTTTATAAATGTTATTCTTATTCCATATTTTATACAAAATATAAATAAATCATTTCTACGAAAATATAATTGGTTTTCGTTTGACAAATAAAACCCCAAACATCAAATTGAACCCTATCCCATAATAATTTGTTGAATTTAATATTAAACTTTAACCTTGTGAATATATATGTATTTAGGTGCCTTGTGACGATTCATCTTGGAACGGCGTTTATTATTAATCTTATTAATCCTCATCATATACTTTTTTTCCAAGTGAGTCTTCCATGTGAGTTCTCCATGCCCCATTTTTACTTTATTTCACACCTTTTGGGGTGAAACATGTTAACTTTATTTCACACCATATGTGTTCTATAAGCTTGCTAACTCTTAACCATTGACATGAATTGCTACTTGTAAACCTTTCTATATATTTATATATATGTGTGTGTTTAACCCATGGAAACTCACCAACTTTATAGTTGACCCTCTATTTTTAACATGTTTCAGGTTTACTACTTGAAGATTTTATCGTGCTCATATAGAAATTGGACCTAGGTATTTATTTAATTCTTGTAATGTTCAATAAAATGATATTTAATATTATTTCAACATAATTAGTTCATGTGCTATGAACAATCGTCTCCCATTTGTCCGCCTCGATGATTCCGTCGTCGCTCGGGGTGTGACAGATTGGTATCAGAGCCATGGTTATAGGGATTTAGGTTATTAAAAATTGAATGACCTAGACTATAACTAAGTACCCTTACACATGAGTCCTCTCATGTATTTTATATGCTTAGATAGGATCATATGTGCTTATATGTTTATACTTGACTATGTGATTATATGCCTTATGTGTTTATGCTTATACCTTGAATCTTATCAATACACACATGAATCTTAAATCATATTATAAGGCATTATGAGCCTAAATCAAATGATTCACAAAATAATCTTTGAATCGTTATTCGTGGTTTTCAAGTCTCGTCAAAGTCTATGTCCTATAACTTGAAACATGTAATGCTGAAAGAGTGGGATGCCTATATCTCGAGGTGTTCTGTCTAGGCAAGGTATTCATATAAATCCAAATCAATCAATGTATCCGTTTACCTTACCTGGGAACCCTTGGGGTGAGTGTCCGCTTAGAGGTACGCATGTATTCATTAAGGTTGTAGATGACCTAATACTTTGATAAGTCAACGTAATATTTTGGTTTGTAAACTGAACGTTACACTCGAAACATCTTGTTATTTTGAATTGTTTCATCATTGATTTTATCCTTTGAATCTTAAAACCCATTATCCCATTTATCTTAATGACTCTTAATAATCTTTCTAAATGTCTTCCCCTCAAAACCGCACTTATCCTAAAAACCTATTACAATGATTGCCCTCATTCTAAATTGAATCTTTAATCTTAACAAACATGATTCTCGTATCAATGTTACACTAATGAAACCTTGAAACCTTAATGATATAAGTAAACAAAAATCAATTATCTAAGAACCTGGTTAAAGTTATTTCCTTGAGAAGCTCTTATGAACTCCATATCTCATCCTAAAGCATCCTGAACGTATGTCTCGTATCACACTAATACTTAGTTTTTTCCCTCGTGACAAAACCTTCCTAATCATCTTGCACCGTTTAGAATACAAAAGTTTATCAACTAAAATTCTAACCTAATAATCTTGTACCAATTATCAAGAAACACATGAAATCATGAACTATGAAATTTGACAAACTTAAGCATAACAAAGCATCATAGTTAAACTTGTTGAATTTGAACGCTTCCAAGAGTTCATGTGAAAACGTTAAATCGAATTCAAGTCTCCTCATGTCCTTGAATTTAGTCCCATCGTGATTAAATTTCGGGACGAAATTTCTTAAAATAGGTAGATTGTAACATCTGTTATTTTTCCAAGTTAAAACACAATTTTTAAGTTCTATTATAAAATTATTATAATAATTGTAATGAGTCAAATGCATTAAATTTGCAATTTTATATTGTGAATTATTCATTTGTTAATTATCTATATAACTTGTAATCATTTTTGGTTTTTAAGCAATTCTTTCTCATAAAGTTATAAAATGAATAAAGATTTATGAGTAATTATAAATTATAATTATTGACAATAAATAATCAAGTTATAAAGCTTAAAAGTTTTATAAATGTTATGAAATTTAACAAATAATTAATTTGATTTATTATTCAAATGAATGTTATAAAGTTTAGGGTTGAATGTGTAATTTTTAAAACTATATTTAAAAGTTAATACATAAAATAATAACTTTCAAAAACCACAGGGGCCAAATGTGTAACTTGGTTTGAAACCACAAACCGCCCTCCCCCCAATCCCGTCGGCCTATCTTTCTCCCGCCAACCTCCGGCACTCCGGCCACTCCTCCAATCTTAAAACGTTCAATTAAAAACGAAATTGAACCGATCTTAAACGTTTGCGCATCGGTTTCGAATCAAACACCCAATTTAATTTGGGATTAACTCCTGTTAAACAACACTAACTCGAAACTGAAGTTCGCATTCAAATCTCAAACTCAAACGACTTGAAACTAATCGAATAATGCCTCAGCAGTCGAGTGTAAATCATCAGCTCAATGTTCCTAAACTAATAGAACTCTCAATTACATTTTCAACACAAAATCTCATCACCAACGAACACCACCTTCATCTTCAACCTACAACTAATCATGACCTAAGATCGAAGCATTATTTAACACAATTGGCAGAGGGCTTTTGCTTAACATCGTTCCTAAGATCTATCTGCAAAGTTAATTCGATTAACATCAACGTTTGCGCCTTGAATCATCATCCTTGCAGTCGCGACTATTCCTTTACATTGCATCATCGATTCGATCATCATCCTGGTAATTACACACACCCACACACTCGATTTACTATGGGAAAAAAAGCCCCATGTTTAATTCAAGTATCGAAATCGATTTCATGTTCAATTTGAAATTACACGATTCTAGGGTTCATATGTAATTTGGGGGTTTTGTTAACTTGAAATTTCAGAATTAAAAAGCGTGTTCTAATGCGGCCGAGAGCCTTGGTTTAATGGTTCCATGTCCACATTTCAACTTAGAGGTCCCGGGTTCGAACCCGGCGACCTCCAACATTTTTTAGAGTGTTTTTCAACTTTTAAAAATATATAAAAATATCTAAAAATTATAAAAAAAATCATTTTATAAACTTCGTTTATTTTAAACCATTTAAATATTTTTCGGCAATTTATTTATAAAAATATCCTTATATTTTATTTAAAATTCTAAAGTTAATGATGTAGTTAGTATATATTTAGACTCTAAATACTAATTTATACAAATTATTATTTCAACCATTGTTTGTTTAGGTTATCGATTAAATCGTGTTTATTTTATTTGGTTACAAAACCTTAATTAAACTTTATCGATAATACAAAATTTTTATAAATGTTATTCTTATTCCATATTTTATACAAAATATAAATAAATCCTTTTTATGAAAATATAATTGGTTTTCGTTTGATAAGTAAAACCCCAAACATCAAATTGAACCCTAGCCCATAATAATTCGTTAAATTTAATATTAAACTTTAACCTTGTGAATATATATGTATTTAGGTGCCTTGTGACGATTCATCATGGAATGATGTTTATTATTAATCTTATTAATCCTCATCATATACTTATTTTCCAAGTGAGTCTTCCACGTGAGTTCTCCATGCCCTATTTTTACTTTATTTCATACCTTTTGGGGTGAAACATGTTAACTTTATAAACTTACACTTGTAAACATCTTGATACTTGTAAATACACATGCAATTCATCTTTAACTTTTTGTCATGGTTATTTGTGTTATTGTAAGTCTTATATGAGATACATATTTTGTTTACAATCATTAACTATTGCTAGCCTGGTGACGTCTTAGATCATTAGGCCTGACAAGCCTATTTGATGCTAAAGCCGATGTATTGCAAGCTCCAGATGGCGTATGCTTGTTCATCATGGGAACCAAGTACACTTAGCTAATATTATATACTTGTAATCAAGTCGAGGTTTGGTTGTAACTGTATGTGTTCTATAAGCTTGCTAACTCATAACCATTGACATGAATTGCTTCTTGTAAACCTTTTTATATATTTATATATATGTGTGTGTTTAACCCATGGGAACTCACCAACTTTATAGTTGACCCTTTATTTTAAATATGTTTCAGGTTTACTACTTGAAGATCTTCTCGTGCTCATATAGGACTTGGACCAAGAATAATTGAAAGTCTTATGTTGTTGTGTATATCTTGTTTGTATTGTATTTATTTAATTGTCTTGTAATGTTCAATAAAAATGATATTTAATATTATTTCAACATAATTAGTTCCATGTGCTATGAACAATCGTCTCCCATTCGTCCGCCTTGATGATTCCGCCGTCGGTCGGGGTGTTACATATTTACCTTTCTTACATGCTACCCAAAAGTCCGGAAGTTAAAAGTTCTTGACATTTACTCCATTCACTAAATCATTCTGGATAAGATGATTCATCTTTCGTCGATTGATGTGTCCCATTCTCCTATGCCAGGAGATTGAGTCCCTCTCGGTTGCCTTTGACAAGAAGCATTGAACTTTATGATCGGTTGTGGAGGCTTTTGATAGATCCAAGACATATAAGTCATTATATTTTGAAGCTGATATTAAGATTTTGTCCTCCGGGATAATGTAATCCTTCTTTAATATGTAGCACTTCTTGTTGTAAAAAACAACGTTGAATCCTTTGTCATAGATCTGGGAGACTGAAAGCAAGTTATTCTGTAGTTGTTGAACGTAGTTGACCTTATCAAACTTGACTTTCTGGTTTCCTACTTCGCCTTGAGCGGTGATGTATCCTCCTTTATTCCCAGCAAATGATACATGTCCCCCTTTAATTTTTTTGACATTGAAAAGGAGAGACAAGTTCCCGGTCATGTGCCTAGACGCCCCACTATCAACAATCCAGGTATT
>BJCM01222884.1:0-17560 GCA_018326385.1 Flaveria bidentis | reverse complement strand
GGACCGTCGTTATTACCAGAATGAAAATCGTCACCACCCGTAGGAGGTGGAGCCGACAACCCAGACAACGGCGGTTGTTTCTCCTGCTTGTTCATCCACGAGATCATCAATTTCTTAATATCAGCAACATCAGAATGAACCATCTCGAGGGAGGTTTGCATCGATGAAACAGTAGATTGAAGCTGGGAGAGTTGTTGGTCATGAGCATCCAATCGATCGGAGTGGGACACCATGGTAGCCGGTTACAGCAGGTCGGACCAATGTTAGGGATTGAAATAGGAATTGAACAAAGAAGGAAGGAAAGCTTTGTTGATAACCTAAAGGAAAAAAGAAACTCAATGATAAACCAGGGAATAATCCCTAATCTCCACACAGGGAGCCAAATCTGTTATAACAAACTAAATCACACCCTCTACCACCTAACCTAGCTTTCCTATATATAACCATAATATTCTAACAAACTTCCTAGCCACTATTAACATTTCCCTTTTGCCCCCTTCGAGAATAAACGAATAGTAAAGGTGGTTTTTCCTTTCTTCCTTTGTGTTTCATTTGCGTATCAGGTTGCTTATAAGCTCGATCTACCGGAATGATCAAAAGTCCATCCCGTATTTCATGTTTCATTACTTAAGCATGGCCATGGAATTGCTCCACTTGTGATCAACGACCTTACCGACCTCGACAACGCAACCCCTACAATCCCGAAGCCATTCTTAATAATCGGCAGTCACCTATGGGTAATCAACTTTTAATTAAGTGGTCGGGCAAACCGTTGGAAGAAGCAATATGGGAAGATGAACTTGATTTCTTATCACGATTTTCAGATTTCACAAACATTGGGGACAATGTTGATTTTTAGGGGGAGAGTATTAATACGAACCAATCCACTAGCCTAAGAGAGTTAACCGATCCAGACAACCCAAGAGGAACATTAGAGCCCCGACCCGTCTTGTGGAGTAGAGAACAAGTCTTCATGCAATTGCATTAGTTTAGGGTATTAGTTGTCATGATTCCATGTTGTATGCATGTTCACATCATAGCCCACATTTTTTTCTAGTTTAGTGGCAGAAGAATAAAACGCACCTAGGATTTGCATATTTAAGGATTTGTATTATTATTAATGAATATAAGAAAATTGCCTCAAGTATTGTCTTCTTCTTCCCTTTTGTCTTTCTTGGAGTCTTACCCGCTCTAAGGGTACATCAACGTCACGGTGAAAAACCTATTAGCTGATAATTCATGAATATGACTTGGAAGAATATAAACACAATAATAAGTTAACAACATTCATAAAAAAGTATTTAAGTTTTAACCTAATTTATGGAAAAACAAGAAAATGTAAAAGGCGCCCAAACCTGTTAATTGCCCTAGCAATTATCAAATCAAACAAATCAATAAAAAATCCTTTCATCTTCCCCAATTCCCGCTCACCCCTTTCCCCCTCGAATCAACAAACACACTTTTCAGGGTTTTTGGAGTACCAATTTGGAAAACCCATAACAAATATGGATCATCGTCTTCGTTCTAGAGGAGAAAAGAAGGGTTTTTCTGGGTTTACAACAGCTGAGGCTAGTCATCAATCATTCTTTTATGTTAATTTATGTGTTTCTTCATATGGGTTTCCAATTTCTTGAATGTAGTTCCATATGGAGCTTTATAAAGTGTTAATTTTTATGTTTTTTTGATCATTTTGTATGGTATGTATGGTTTAAGCATGTGTTTTCATCTGGGTTGATTGTTTTGTGTGTGTTTCATATGTGATGTGTTGGTGTTAGAGATTGGCATTGCATAAGCAGCTGTAACAGAATATAGTGTTTAAATATGTTTGAGTGTTTGGTAAATTTAAATTTTTTAAGGGTATGTAGAAAGACCCCTAATTGTTTACCTCTAAATAATCTGATTCACACACACATGTATGTGTGATTGTATGCATTATACATATGTATCTGCAACTGAAAGCACAGTAATCAGATAATCATCTTTAGAATGTTCTTCTTGTTGTATACAAGGTGTGTTGTCACTGTTTTTTTGCTTGTTCACACGGGCATCTTGATTCTTGGCTTTCATGAGGGGTTCTGAAATTGGACTAATGTAGCTTATGAAATTGGTGTGTATACAATGATCTTCTTCATGTGGTATAATTATTAGTTTTATTTTTTTACATACATCTTCCATGAACCTATATACTTGATTGCCTGACTTATTGGCAACATCATTAGATTGAACATTGAATTTGTGTAAAGATCTTGTATGTTGTTAATGTGGTTATAACTATTTTCCTACAACCAAAAACTAATAGTATCTAACAAGTGGGAATCAGTTGGTTAAATTGTCGATGCAGGTGTTAATGTTTATATCTGTGTGTATTATTTTTTTTAGCTTCTTTTAACCGTTGATTATCTTAAAATATACAACTAATTAAATTGACATTTGTATGGAGTATGCATCATCTCTGTTTATGTCAAGAAGCACTAATGAACTCCTAACCTTACAGATGGAGAAAATGGATATAGTATTAAAGGAATCAGGTCAACTTCCAAATTCAGAGGTCATTAAGAAATTGACAAGTGGATTCAAGTGAGTTATGATTCTGCATCATTGCAATTATATGCTTTTTTTGTATCTTTATTTTCATGAATTGTTTACAGCTTACAACTTGTTCAAACCTCTCAACTATGAATCTATCTTAGCACTTATTTCTGATTTTGCAAATTGTAATTTTTTATCTCTTTTTATTCAAAGCAATTTGTAAACTCTCTCTAGATTGGGAGCACTCTGTATGAGTATTCTACATGCGATAAAACTAAAGCACCATGCTTTTCACATTGCAACGTTTTGATTTGGTACTCGATGTGTTGAGATTGTTTGACTTTCAGTCAATTATCTAATAACTTTTGTTGAAGAGAAAAATACAAGGATGTTGCTGACCAAATCAATGCAACCAATTTGACATGTAATGATGATGTGAAAACCAGTCATTGCAAAATGAAAACTTGTTACAGAAGGAAAATGTTACAATGGCAGTAAATTTTACTTTAATATTTGTTACAATCATGAAAGCTCTTTTGGTTTTCTTAACAGCCGTTCTGCAGGTCGTGCTGGAAAACCTTTATTAAAATGGATCGAGGTCTGTGCCATGTTCCATACTTGCTAACATTGTTACAGATATTAAATCATTATTTATTTTGCAGTTATTTACACGTTGAAATTATGATTATATTTCAGGTGCAAAATTGGTTTGTTGATAGGCAGAAAGGTATTATATCAAATGATACATTACTTACTGTCCCCAACAATTTCCCACCTGCCCAAGAAGCTTGTGCCTTGAAGAACATGAATGAGACTTCTGATATTTCTAAAGGTACTCTTCTTAAGCCCCAAAATTACTTATTTGTCATCTATAGTCATCAAAAGTATAATGATCAGCGTTGATTTTGGTGCACTAATTCTTACATATCTTTTTAGTACTTGGGGGCTACTTGTATATTCTGATTAATAGCCTACTAATTTTTGCATATATCTTGGACAAGTTATTATTACTTATCTGTGGACATTGTGTGTAACACGCAACAAATTTATGCAGGAGAAAAAGCTATTGATCTGTCAAAGTTGGAATTTGAAGCAAAATCATCAGATGATGCATGGTAAGCTTACATGTAGCAAGATAACGATTTAATGAAAACTTACAGTGGTGTCCTACTTTTACGTTTTTAGTAGCAGTAACATTGTTCATATTACTTTGCATTTTGCAGGTACGATGTGGAGATTTTTATTACACACAGATTTATTAGTTCAAGTGGACATGTAAGTTTGTATCATTGACCTTTGAAAACTTAGTCAATGTACTTTTGGAATCAAGGTCAAAGGATTTGTTTCTTTATTTCTTTTTTTGACTGTTCGTGTGGATTTTTGTTCATATTGATTGTTTTTGGTATTTGTTCTGTTCTGTTCATTCTATTAAGTATAAAGTGGATTTAAGATTCAAGACAGTAATGATCTTCTGGCATCTATTCGGAATTAAGCAGTTCCATTAAACCATTCTTGTTTATATTATATACAAATTTAATATTGTAATATTATGTAACATTTAAAATTTTTCTTAAATCTTAGGAAGTTCTTGTAAGATATGCTGATTTTGGGCCAGAAGAGGATGAATGGGTTAAAGTTAAAAATGTGCGAGAACGATCAGTCCCATTTGAGGATTCAGAATGCAATAAAGTCATGGTTGGAGATACTATACTTTGCTTTCAAGTCAGTAAGCTCTGTAATTTGTTCTTTGAAAGTTTTAATCATCATCATTAGTTGCTGGAGGCTAATTTTCTGGTGTTTTTTTTGGGCACATTCGCAGGAGAAAACAGATCAAGCAAGATATTATGATGCTCAAGTTATAGATATTCAAAGAAAATTGCATGATATTAGGGGTTGCAGATGCATTTTCTTGATTCGGTATGAGCATGACAACTCAGAGGTATGTAAGATGGTGTAATATGATATAGAACACCTAATTTGGAATGTCATAGACGGGTTGGGAAATAGGTTAAAACAGGTTCGTGCAAAAAATGCATAAACTTTCGTTACAGGTGGGCTGGAACACTTTTTCTCCTAATTGTAAGATGTTATATAAGTAACTGAAGTGTCAGCTTAAGAGGATATTTACCCGTTTGACCTGTTTCTTATAAGTAATTTGGTATTTTATCCATCACACATGAAACATAACCTGAATCGACCCATTTATAAGTAAATGAGGATGAAATTTTCACATTTAGTTTCAACAACTCTCATTATTGTGAAATGCAAAGAAAACACTATAATTGGTAGGAGCTATTGTAAACAAGTTGTAGATGGTTTTCTGCAATGAAAAGTGAAATATAAGTGGCCGTCAAATTAGTTATCAACTCCCTAGCATGCTCTCTTTGATATTTAGAAAATTGATGAGTTTCAATTTCAAAGTTTATTTTAATACCATTAAATTTCAAGATAATGGTTGAATGCAATATCATTGTAAGGTAATCTGCTTGCATAAACTAAAACAAGTCTGGTGTCTTTCCTTGGTTTTGAAACTAAGATATGACAAGTTTGATATCAAAAAGTCATCATGTAGTAGTATTATATAACGACGAAAGTAGCATTATGCATTAAACTTTTGTGTTTACAGGAAAGTGTTCGGTTGAAGAGACTCTATTGCCGGCCAGAATATTAGAAGCCAATTCCCATCTTCTAACATTCATTCTGTCGAAATATATTTTGAATTATGTCCATGTTGTTTGTGGATCATCTAGCAACATTGTTGATATGATCTTACGTTTGTTGCTAGGGGTTGTTTAACCATTTGGGTTCTTGAGATATCTTTCCACTAATTCATCTGGGTTGACCAGTGATTTCTTTGGTTTGCTGCTGCAATCTTTGATGTTTGGTATCTGTCTAAGAATGTAATATATTTAGACTGAAAATACTCATAATGAAGTTCTACTTATTGTATAGTCTATCTTTGTTTAGGTTTTCATCAAAGTAATAGTAACTATAAGTAGAGAATGCATAAACGTGTGTATGTAAAGCTAATTAGATATAATGAGAGAGAGAAAGAGAGGCGGTTATGTGGATATATAACTATCTTTCATGTTATGTTTAAACATGTTTTATATGTATTTTTGTAATTCTTTACTTAAAAAATTGATTTTATATTTCCAATTTGATATCTACTGAAACGACCAAATAATAAGATATTACCATCATCATGCGCCATGTTACCATGTATCAAACAAAGGCTCACAAGAACAAACACTCAATTCTGTACGATGCATGTGTGGTTTGGTAAGTATTTTTTCTCCGTCCATGAGAACCTTTTATTGATTGAAGAGATTATCACAAGAAATTTTTAATAACATGATTTGAATTTGAGATCTCTATTATAGGTCTTACCAGTGCACCATTCCAGTCAAGATTGTAGAGTTTTGCATTATATATGATCACTAAATAACCTACAATGTTCTAAAAATTTAAAAATATTACAATTCTGTAGTTTCTGTTCGGATTTGTTTTTTTTTTTGAAGTTGTGTTTTTTTGCAACAGTATGCCAAGGTATTTTCTTTAAATTGGAGTAATAAGCACAAATATCTTATAAACTTAAATAACCAAACACAATAGTGCTGGACAACAAAAGAACACCGTGGCTCTTCAAATACCCTTTAATAGTATGCAACATATTTGGTGCTTTCTAAACCTAATCTTTCTAAATATGACAAGTTTTCTTTTTGACTTTCGTAGGCTCTTCAAACAAACGACCAATTGATGAACACAAAGGCTATGCAGTGAGGGTTTTCTTCATCATTTAGTACTTTCCATGCTACTGCTCGTTCATATGACACAGGTCTCCCCATGCTTGTCAAACAAACTCCACCCGGGAGACAAGCAAAACCCTGAAAATCAAACCATAAAGCAATCTTTACATCTGAATATTGAAAG
The DNA here is from genome assembly GCA_018326385.1 of Flaveria bidentis. Lineage (NCBI taxonomy): Eukaryota > Viridiplantae > Streptophyta > Magnoliopsida > Asterales > Asteraceae > Flaveria > Flaveria bidentis. The sequence goes on along the minus strand of BJCM01222884.1, from coordinate 11,098 downwards.
TCAAACAATAAGCAATATAGTCATTTACATCTGACCTTTGAAAGTCAAAACGAGTCATTATTCAAACTGAAAGTTACCTGTTGTAGAATTTGTGGGAGTTCAGAGAAAACACTGGTTCTTCCACCTCTATCAAAAATCTTGTCAAGAGTAATATCTTGAAGCGAAACCAATGTTGTCTCAAGCATATCTAGCCCTGCCTGATTTGCAAAAGTGAAATCTGGCAAAGCCTGCAAGATCATAACATTTTGACTTTAAACCACGAATATTTCAATCTAAAATGCATGAAATATATGAACTTTACCTTCAAAGAACAACACATTATGGCATCTGAGTGATGCCAAAGGGTTTCAAGCATGGAATCACTTCGTTCATCAACAGTTTTGAAAAGATCTTCACCAAGAAAGCAACTATACATAGAAAGAAAAATATTAATCATCACATATTGATGATCATTTGGTATAGCGATTAAAAGGCTTGATTACCGAAAGCTTTGACAGATCCAAGTGGCTAGCATGTGGGCTTCAGGGGTACCAGACGGGTTTTGTAAGCTTCGTGGGCCAAAAGACGAAGGTGAGAGGGCTAACGCGACCCTTTGAACAGATGATATTATGTTGCGCACATACTGTCTAGCCATGGCTGCTATATTTTCTTGAAGATGAATCTCAAAAGCAAACTGAAAGGCTATGGTCATAACGGATTTTGTTGACCCATTTTGACCAAGGTAATCTGCTGGTGCTCGTTTCCCAGGTGGGCCCACTTCAAGAGTTGATGCAAGGTCACGTGTCGGGTTCTGTGAAGACTGTATATCAAGGGAAATGTTAACTGATTATACAATAATGAGATGTGCTAAATGGCTCTTTTTAACCTTACATTATTAATTGGGATTATACGAAAACCAGAAGGAAGAAGAGGGGCATCGTCGGTAAAAGTAGCATCTATTGGAGCAAAGATAAGTTCGGCTGAAGTGCCGATTGCGTTTTCATCAACTCCACTACAAAGCTGGAAACAGAAGAGTAAGTTTGACCCTCAAAGTCAAAAGATGCTATAGTCAACACAAACTTGAGTTAACACTACTTACTTGCAAAAAGAAAATATCCCCGGGCACGAGCATGTCTTCTGCCCGAAAATGAGACATGTTTTCAAGTTTAATAACCTCCATAAACTGTTTCAAACAGGAAAACCCAAATTAATAATCCTCGAACAATTACCAAAATTCCAGCTTTTTAATCACATACCTCTTCATGCTCGATGGTATGAGCCAGTGGAAGAATAACTTGACCACCAAATCCCCCACTTCTAGCCAATGGTAGGCCACATGGACCACCTTTAACCGATGCAGCTGAATAAGCATCGATACTGCTATCAGCCCATTCAGATCGGTGTTCTCTCAAGAATCTTGTAAGTATTGCAGGAGGCACATTCTGCCAAATTTAACTTGTGGTCAAAACTATTGCTTTTTCGTTTTCAAAATTGACACAAACTCTAATGAAGTTTTCGTACAAAATACTTTACACACGTCAAGTATTTCATGAATTCAAAGTGGTTATAATAATTTAAAAAATTGTAACAAGTGCAAACGTATATATAGTTTAAGAATTGATATGCTTGACTTCGACCAACTTACTTGTAAGAGCATTGAAGCTTTAGCACAAAGAACTGCATTGGTAATTGATGGAAATCCATCTGCATACATGGGAGTTGCACCCATCACTTTATCAGGAGACGAGTTCACAAGAACGGTGACATCGTCGACTCCATCACTTTCCATCATAGTCCAACCCTCATCACTAAAACCATTAATGGCTTCATTAAAACCTCTGCAGCAAACTTTAAAATCTTCAATATTTCATAACATGAACACCGTTGAAAATTTCATGAAACATAAAAGATACTTAAATTTCACAATAAAAAACAAAAGGGATAAAAAACGATAATAACTTGCTCATTCTTTGGCCTAGTGCACGAAGAGCAGCCGGTCTTCTCCCCCAACTAGTGACCATTGGTTGAGAAATCTCTTGTGAAATCTGCCTCAACTGGCGAAAAGCCTGAAAAACAACATAAATTAAATAAAATTTGTTGTTAAAAAAGTATTGTTTTTTTAAAACAGGTTAAGAGTGAGTTATACCGTGAGTGTTGTCCTCTGGGCAAGTAACGTTGATGACTCGTATAGAGGGCGTAAAACTTCTGGCACGCTTGCAGACTAAATGATATAGAATATAATGAAATTAGAATTTAATATAATACAACTGAAAACAAGTACTTTAGTGGATTCAAAGTTTATTTCTTTTCTTCTACCTCAAAGTCAACATGGTCAACTATGTGAATAATCGAGCCGCCACCGTCACAAGGTCGTATAAGGTACCCACTTGGCAGAATTTTGGCTCTCACGAAGTGTGGGACTGGGGGCATAGTAGGACCATTTTGAGTGTTATTCAATGATCTTTCACAAACCTTAATGTTAACAAAATCAAAGTCATGACATTTCCTTAAAATAAACAAATATAACACAAATCAGAAATGAAAAAAATAAATAAATACACGTACCACTAGGCTACCGTCCTCCAAAGCAGATGTATAACGCAGTAGCCAGAAGTCACGTGCTGGTGCTAAAGTAGTTGGTGCATAAAGCTATAAAATTGGTCAAGAGTCAAACCATGAAAGTAACATAGAATGAGGATTCTACTCTGTAACACAACTTGTAGAAATGCATTTTAATGTACAAGTTCCCATAGCATGTGCTAACCTGCATGTAAAGCAGCTCGATGGTGCCATTAGTCCCGGTTGTAAGCACATTGAGAACATCGACAGCTCGGCAATCACGATACCATGATGGTCGATCTTTGAGGATTTCAGCAACCTGAAATAGAATCTTAGCTTTGAGTACTGGAGTCGTGGGTCGCACCAGAACAGACATGTTAAGGTTCCCGGTGATTATAGCAGGAAATGACTTACTCTTGTAGGTTCAAGACCGACAAGACCACATGCACGTGATGCAACACCGGTGCAACCATGAGAAATAGCAATGATTCCAATGGAATCCGGACCAGGCTGCAAATTTGTTACAAAAGAAAACTATATTTAAAAAAAAATCAAACTTCTTTTACTGGAGAATAACCATAAAAGTTCAAGTTGAAGACTTGAGACACAACAAGATCACTAATATATTTATAAAATTAGTATTTAATATTAGTTAGTAGTGAATGAATAAAGGGTGAGTCTTGGTGCAATAGTGTCACCCTCAAGTAAGATATCTTAAAACTATAAATGAAACAGTTAAAAACATATAAAACCGACCAATTATCAATGTAACACAATCCTCTATTCCTCTGCCTTCACTAAACTATCAAGACGGCTATGGAAAAGAAGCCTGCTCAAGAAAAGGATTATAATTTGACTTTTGATGACAACTTCATATTATATACAAATTTAAAACTTTGAGAGTTGTAAATAGATGGACTGTGATGAAAATCTTTTTAGAACTTGTGACGAAAATCTTTTAAAACTTCGGTTATTGAGAAATGCCGAAATAGATGGACTGCAAATGTTTCACCCCTAAGATGCTGTTTCATTAGTCATTCTAAATAAAAGAAGTTTGAAAACTTAGATCTCAATCCTTTGGGTTATTTACAACTTTTATGAGTCTGATATATATGGTTTTTGTAGAAATAAATAAGTGATACTGGGTCATGTATGCTTGAAGAAAGGAGAAATGAACATGTGAAATACGGAGAAAGATGAAAAATGGTTTAACGAGTCCCATGAGATAAATGGAAATCGGGACCTGTTTTTACGGATTAATTTCTTCTAAATTTCTAATACTATATAAAGAAACCCATAAACATAAACTGTTAAATGAATCAAATTTAAACATAATTCTTTTGTTTGTTTGTTCTTTTTGCAACTTTATTAAATCCAGAAAATGAATGATATAAAATATAAGGAAAAGACAACCAAAAAAAGGTTGAATGTGGATGATAGTGACTCAAATGATGAGATTCTGATGTGAATTGGAAGGTTAGCAGGTTTCTTTAACAAGAAACCTAATTTAATCAAGAGATAATATTAATTAGTGATTAATGGAATGATTAGTCACCATTAAAATATTAATAACACTAATTAAAGTAGGTTTAAAGAACCTTCATCCCAGGCATTTGGACCCACTCCACAGCAGTCCCAGTTGCCTTTGATAAAAACTCTGTTAAAGTCTCTTCTGCAATGGACAAAAGCCTAAAAAACATACAAAAAACACAATTTTCAAACATAAATTCATATAAAGTAGTAATCAATCAAGAACATAAAGAAATTATTTTTTAATGGGTAGTAGAATTACAAAATTACCCTGCAGGACTAGCATCCCTTGGTGGATGTTGAGGGCTAGAGTGGTGTTGACCGCTCGTCACCACTGACTCACAACTTGTGTCTGTGGTGACGAGCGCCATCTGCGCAACATATTGTAACAGATTAACAAAAATTTTCATAGAAACATTTTAATATAACCTAAAATGTATATTTGACACAAAGATTCATAAGTTTGGAAACTAAAAGAGAACTCAATTAAAAAAGCTAATTTAGTTACGTTTTGAGTCTGCTGACGGAAGTGGCTGTTTTCATACACCAAGTTAGAAACCTGCTTCTGCAACCTATCATTCTCCTCCATTAACAACTTATTCATTGCTGATAACTTCCTGTTCACGGCCTGCAGCCTTGATGCCTCTTTTCTTTGCTTTTCCCTACATCTTTATATACAAACAATAAACTTTTTAATTTAAAAAGTCACCAAAACTCAAAAAGGATTACCACCCAATTCGTTCTGATCCAAACATAATCGCCCATTTCTTTCAGAACCCAACTTTCTAATAAAAATGAAGTTGCAAATTCTTGAAAAAATTTAACCGCCCATTTCTTTCAGGTCCAAGGTGGGAAATTTATCGAATTTAAGAATAAAGGGGCGCGTTTCCATATAAACAACATAAATTTTGTCCTAAAAGAAATCAGAAAAGCCTGAAAAAGATTACCACCCAAGTCTTTCCCGTCCAAAATGGAATATGTATCATCCATTCTATATGAAAGGGATGTTTCAAGATCAATAATTTTAAAAGTTAAACTAAACAATCACGAAAAAGAAAATGGCAAATTTTTTATGCGTTTAAGATGAAAGGGTGTATTTCAAGATCAAGTACTTAAATTTTTTTACCAAAAAAGCCACAAAACTTGAAATATTACAACCTTATTCTTTCTGGTCCAAAATGGATTTCTTTTAATGAATTTAAGATGAAAAGGGTGTTTCAAGAACAAGAGTTTATTAAATATCAGATTCTACCTTCTATTCTGAAACCAGACTTTGATTTGTTTGGGCTCGATGTTTGAGAGAATTGGGCACTCACGAATGAGTTGTTGCCTGCGATGCGAGCTTGGTTTCGGGCAATCATGGTACAATCTTTCCAAAGCTTCAACTTGTTCTGGTGTGTACCGGACATATTTGCCATTGTCCATCCCCATTGAGTCCCCTTTGCAAGCCGAACTCACCGCCATCATAACTCTAAAATCAGTTAAGATTGCCAAACAAAAAGATCAGAACTTCACCAAAACTAAAAGAAACAAACCCTTGTTATTTTGCCTATTACAATTCACTCTCAAGAACACTTAATTTAAACATGTGATCATTCAAACACAACTAGTAATCCCCAACAAATCTTATTGGAAACCCACAAAATCTTCTTTAGACCTTTCAAACTTAATATAAACATGATTTTATTATAATAGTAAACCACAATATCATCCATGTGACACTAATATTCATAAAAACAAAATCTTGTTGAAAATTTGAAAACCTTATTATCTAATTCCCATCAAGAATCTAACACAAAATCAAAATCTTATCAAGAATCACAGACAAAATCAAAATCCCACCGGGGATTTCTTCAATCAAACGAATTATGTGGTGGGATTAAAGAACACAATAATTCATCCCCACAAGCAAAAACCATGATAGCAAAAGAAGGATATTGTGCACACTTTCTACTTGACAATAAAAAAGCAAAAACAACATAATAAGTGGAGCTTGAACCTGAAACTTAAGAAGATTTTCCACAATGCTTATTGACCAAGCAAAAGCACGACAAGATTGATAGAGAAAGAGAGATGCTTAATGCTTTGAAGTGGAACGATGTCGTTTACCCTTGTTTATCCTCTTATTTTAGTGTTGTTTTCAGATGGATTACCCTCACAACCACGCAGCACCAAGCACAAAGTGCAGGATTTTCATCATTGGATCACTCAAGATTGTGAATTTCAAGTGAGACCCAATTGGGGATATTGAGTTTTATGCCTTAAATTGTGGGAAAATGAAGGAAATTGAGGATAAAGAGAGGGAAATATGAAAGGGTGTTAAAGGGAAACCCCAAATGGGAGACAGAAGCAGAGGAATTGCAGATCATCATTCCATTTTGCCCTCAATTTGCACCAAACAGTTGGAGTTGTGGTGAATCTTGAGGCTGCTTTCTTTCTTATTTAAGATGAGATGATCGCACGCTGCAAAAGTGGGCTCTTTTTTTTTTCTTCTTTTGTTTTTGGAAACAGGTGTTTTAAAAGATTGTAGCATGTGTTTTCAGGATTAAAAGTAAAAAAATCAAATTTCAAATAAGAGAAAAAAAATCATATAATATTAATCAAAATTTGCTTCGTTTGGAGATAATAATGGGATCAAACTTTGATATTAACTAACAATTATTAACTTCGAGTAACTACCTTACTAATAACTAATAGGTTGTTTAATAATTTCTGAATGATTAAGTGTTGAATCAATAAGATGTCTGAATCATAAAGTGCTGAACCATTAAGATATCTGAATCATTAAGATGTAGTATATCGCTTAATTATTCAAATGCAAATGTCTTATCAATTCAGATAAAAGATCTTAATCATTCAGCATTAGATTTTTTTAATCATTTAGCATTAGACCTTTTAATAATTCAGCATTATTATAATGCTTAACCATTTAGAGGCAAATGTCTGAATCATTCAGATATTGGCTTGCGAAACAAACAATCTGAATCATTAAGTGCTGAATCATTCAGACATCTGGATCATTAAGAGGCTACCAAACAATTTGTAAGAGCATTAAGTCAGGTTCTCTATCTTTATTCTTATAATTACATTAAAATACTAATTTTTCTCTACTTTCTCAATTAATTATTTTTTTAATACTTTTAACATTTTTTTATTTCAATTACTCACAATTACTTTAAAAAATATTAAACAAATTATAGAGTTTGAACAGTAATTCCTTAAATATACAGATGGACAAGTAATTTTTTTTAAATTTCACTCACAACTACTTACAATTATTCTCTAAAATATAAAAACACTCTCATATAAATATAGGAAACCTACTTTGAATGCTCTAATATGTCGTAAAACAAAAAAAAGTATATTCTATTGAAATCACTAAATGTGTTTTTCATCTTAATTAAAAGACTTGAATCTTGTGAAGTGTTGTAATCTTGTGAAATTATTAAACTAATGTTAAAAGAAACTTAAAATTAGATAACATGTATGGAACATATATGATCTTAGTTACTAAATGTACCTTTGGTATAAGATTGATTTAGATTAAAAATTATGAGACTTGGCTATTATCTATGTGGAACTTCTGTCTACTGTATTACATCTTATTCATGTGAAATTAAAAACAATAATCATTAAATAGTAATTAGGATTTTCCATTTAGGTAACTTGATGTTAAATTTTTTAACATGTATAAGATACTTTACAAAACTGGAACATCTAATTGAAGTTGAGTTATTTTAAAAGAAATTAACAACTTTAAGTGATTTTGATGGTATGCTTAAGTGCATTTATTGAATACTTGAAGAATTGAGTAGTATCATGTGAAGTTATACATGCAAATAAGTATTTTGTCAAAAGTTTTGACGTACGAAGTGAGATCAGAGAAAATAATATTTGTGTTAGATAATTATTATGATATTTTGATGATACCTACATTTTCTTTTCAATTAATTTTCTTACACCATCTATTACAAATAAAAGTCACATAATTCAAGTATACATATAATTTATATATTTTTCTCTTTTTAGCGCATAGTTTTAGGAAATTGATCGACCAAAATCACAAGATCTTCGTAAACTTAAAATTTAGTACTCGTCTAACATAGTTATTATGATTCATGTGTCTTAATTAGTGTTATAATTTTTGTTCTTTTTGCAATTTGATGTGTGAAACAATTAACAAAATACTCATTTTTCTCCTGTAGTGTGTTTTGTACGCGTTTACGTGTAAACCAAACATAATACACCTTGTCAATGTTTAAAGTCATATAAAATACGGGTGGCGATTTTATCCAATAGGATGACAAAGTTGTTGTTTTGTTTTTGTTTAGTGACAAGATGTTTGTTTTTTATATAGGTCGATTATAAGTTTTTCTTTATAACCTATTTTTATATGATAATTTTCTTTTAACCTCTTGATATCTTAAAAGTAATAATAACTTCTATTATATGGTTATTTTTATTTGATAAGTGACTCAATATCTTTGCTATTAGGTTAAGAACAATATTTAAGGGCCAATATTTATTTCTTAAAACGCTGCTAAGTTTATATAAATCAGTAAGATGCAAAACAAGTTACAAGTTACGTAAAATTTGAGAACAACACATATCATTTCAACAAGAAAAGGCACATGACTTCCGTCAATCATCATTTAATTAAATAAAAAGAGCAAAATATTATATGCAGTTTTAACAGATGAACGACAATCTCTTTCAAAAAGAGCCGAGTTCAAACTTTCCAATCATTCGAATGGTAGAGTAGATTAAACGAATAACATGAACTTTTTTATTTTAGATAATTAGATGGTATATATTATTATATAATTATATGTACACACACAATTATTTTCCTTTTTTTACATCTTTAGGGGAAATAAGAGCATACTTTATTTCCACCAAATCATAGATACTAATGACGTTTTATTTCAATTCATATTAGTCTATAGAACTACGATTCAATAGTTTGGTTAATTGTAATGGCCGATTTTGCTATAAGAAAGTTTAGTCTAAAGCCTGTTAAGTATGGGTGTCATTTTAACATATGATCATCTAAAAACCAATTATATTTTTTGTTATTTGTTACATTAAGAATAAACTAATAATATCGATCAACAACAACAATAATAATCAGCTTTGTCACCAACTTATCATCTTCTAGTTATTGATATCATTAGATTAGATTTACTAATAGACATGTCACCTTATCATATCACAATGTTAATTCAATGATGAGCATGATCAATACTTGTACGTCTAGAACATTTACTTTAGCCATCAAACCAGTCTTAAATATTTATCTGTAGTTAATTTGTTTCTATTTCTAATATGTAAATTGGATTATATTATTTAATGTTAAAAGCCTTGGGAAAAGAAAAGTAATTATTCTAAAAAGAAAATTAGGCTAAAATATAGTGTTATCGTGTACATTTAACCATGAGATGGAATAGAAATTAGATTTGTCCAAAAATTGATAATTCCAATGAGTTAAACGCTTAACACTAAATGAAAATAAATTATGTTGATTATGTTTTAACCTAATGATATCTGGTATTTATTTTATACTAAAGTGGTGTGTTGAAGTCTTGCAAAATAAGTGACACGTGTGTTTAGGAGTAAATTTTAGGGACAAGCACTCTTAGTTAAAAAGTTTAAAATGGATTTTATTGAGCTAAAAGAATAATGTGCATAAGTTTATAAACTTAAAGGTTTTACATTCATAAAATATTATAAAGAGCGCTATAGATTTTCATGTTATTTTAAATTATTTTATTATAAATAATTACGTATTATGATGTGTGTTCTAATATATAAATTTTAAGAATGATTTTACATAATTAAGCTTTAAATTTATGAAATGATTTTCAACTTATGGCTAACTATACACATAATAAACAAGTACACCTATCGTATAGTAATATAACTTTTGGTAAGAGTGGACACGAGAGCTTCTGATACTAATTAAGTCTTTAACATTATTTAGCCACTAAGATATTAGTTGCAAATATTATGATTAACAAAATTAACTAATAGTTAAGCTGAAGATATTCAAAGATGAAAAACTCGAATCCGGTTAGCAAAACAATGGTAATATGCATGAATCTATGGTAAGACCATTTCTACACATGAATCATGAAAGTAAATTAGACTTCTATAAATGTTATATAATTATATAACTCTTTTAGAAACTAGAACAATAAACACATTAGCCACCTAAAGTTATGCTTTAAGAACCATGATGTTATTAAGTTAATGTGAAAGATGGTTTGGACTCTTGTCAAGGATATCCAAACCCGAAAATATTTGAAAAGTTAACACGATACATATATGATAATCACCTCAATTAATGTAATGTAACAATTGTCACACCCCAACCTTGACGGCAGAATCGTCGAGATGTGAGGGTTAAGATTATTCACAGCCACATAACGTTATATTTAAATGTAAATATTAAAATTATAAGTTTCAAAAGGCATTACAAACATAAGTCTCAAACATGAAATAAGTTTAAACATAACATAACAATTCATAATCTTTTTATTTCATTAACTAGGTCCAAGTCCTAGATTATTGCAAGCTTCAAAAGATCACTTTAAACTTGAGGATTACTTGAAACATGATAAAAATAAAAGGTCAACTAAAAGTTGGTAAGTTTCTAAGGTTTCACATAACATAACAAGGTTACAAGTAGCAATTCATGTCATAGGTTATAAGTTAGTAAGGTTATAGAACACATATCGTTACAACCAAATCTCGACTTGATTACAAGTATATATGATTGGCTAAGTGTATTTGGTTCCCATGATGAACAAGCATACGTCTTCAGGAGTCGACAATACCTCGAGTTTAGCACCAAATAGGCTTGTCAGGCCCAAAGATCTAAGACGTCGTCAGGCTAGCAATAGTTAATGATTGCAAACAAATATGTATCTCATATAATCACTTACAACACACAAATAATCATGACAAAATATAAAGATGAATTGCAAGTGCTTTACAAGTCTCAAACGTTTATAAGTATATGATGTATAAG
>BJCM01222820.1:0-11237 GCA_018326385.1 Flaveria bidentis | reverse complement strand
ACCTATCCTGACTACATTAGTATCCAAATCTATCAGCAACACATAAACCACACAACATGCGCACATAATACCGGTTAACGTTAACTTACATAAAATGTTTACATAAAACCTTTACCTGCAGGCACGTAGCTACTAGGACTGGCATCCCTTTTCCTTTTAGTCCCATTCTCAGTTTAAGTTTAGGTTTCTTTTGAAAATTTACCCAATTCACTTAAACTTTGGCTCTGATACCAACTTGTAAGGTCCCGTTCCCGGGCACCTCACAGTTGGTCATTCATTGCACTAAAAACATTATAAAACATACATTTATTTTGCAGCAGAATTTAAAACTTTCATTAATAACTAAAAACCTGTCATTTCATTCATTTACAACATTTGTGTTCATCTCAAAATACAAAGACATGTCAAAATACGGATGCCAGCCTCGAAATGCTCCCAGTAGCTTATGCATCCATGCCTGCAACTCCTCAGCCTCAAAATAATACTTGCCAACTATCATGCATACAAAAAGTCAGCGACGCTGAGTGAGTTCTAGTTTTAATAATAAAATACTTTACTTTCATTACAACCGTTCTTTACTTTATTCAAATCATACTATACTTTACAATCGTTTGTGATCATGCATCATAGGTACATACAGATAATATCATTATTATCTTCATCATTATGTTCATCATTATGTTCATTAACTTCGTTCATTCAACGCATTACATTATCGTTCACTTCTTCTTCTAGATCCGGTCAAACTTTACCCTCTTCGTGGCACTCAGCCACGATTACTGAGGTCGAATGACAATGATCCTGTTTAGTATGTTATTACGATAATTCATTAATGTTCATTCATATCTTGCTCATTACTCTTTATTACTCGAATCTTGTCTTATGCAATATCCCCGACTCATGCTCGAAAGCTGATGTTGTGCCGGGGCCTGCTCATAAACCCTCGACTCATGTCCGAAGAATGACACAGCATCGGGATATGTGACAAAGATCCCATTTGAGTCAATCACAGGGATTGAACTCTATCCGAGTCTGTTGCAACACAAAGTCCCTCACCTCATTATCTCGTCTCATGCAATACTCCCGACTCATGTCCGAAGACTGATACTGTGACGGGGCCTGATACACAAACCCCCGACTCATGTCCGAAGACTGACACAGTACCGGAGTATGCAACACGGATCTTATCATCCGTCACTTTTATCATATGGAATACCCCCGACTCATGTCCGAAGACTGATACTGTGCTGGGGTCTGACAAAAATATCCCCGACTCATGTCCGAAGACTGACACAGTACCGGGTATGCGACACGGATCTCATCATCCGTCACTTTGTCTCATGAGTACATTTCGTACTCTATTGTTATCTTTCACTTTGTTACATAATGCTTTACGTTTGTTAATTTATTGGTTCATACATCATGCCACGTAAAGTCATACATATAGTATTATAAAACATAATACGTACGTGTTGAAAACTCTTTAACGAAGAAAGATAACCCATCACTCACACACACATCAAAATCTAATCACATCGCCATGCACACATCAAGCATAAGGCACCACATCATAACAAGGCCTACCTCCATAATACCCCTTAAAAACCCCATAGAAAATCCTATGTCCAAAATGGCTGCATGGGAACTTTCTAGCGCATGAGCCTGAAAATTCTAAGTATAAATCAGTCTGGGCGCATGGGCACTATTTGGGCGTTTCTGCTCTGTTCAGACGCTTTGCCACTATGCAGGCGCATGGCACCTATTTAGGCGCATCAACACTTAGCCGTTTTAATCACTTTGTGCACATGGCACTATTCAGGCGCATGACCAGCACTTGGGCGCATGACCAACCCTTAGACACATAGCCAACATGCTGGGCGCATAGGCCACTATTTAGGCGCATGGCCCTTTCTTGGGCGTATGGACCACTGTTCATGTTCATCAGAACATTCTAAAATATTTTCTATGTTACCAACATTACCTGAATATCATTCCAATGATACTCGTGCACAAATCTAACATACTATGGGCACCTAAGCATGCTAATCATCATCACTAACCCATAATCAACACTATAACATACATACATACATACATCATTCGAACATAAGGCTGTAGACTCATGGTTACTTTCAAAATGTTTACTTAGTATGCATAATAGCCCCAAACAAGTTGAATATCAGTAAAAGAGGGATTCTAGAAACTCACCTTGAGCAGCCTTTGAGCAACACACTTTCTGTTCGAGATTCACCTTCGATTCAGCCCTTGAATCCCGAAAACAAACACTAAACACCAAGAACTTCGGTCAAGAAGTCGATACCCAGCTGAAACCGAGCTCATATAAGAGAAGACTTATCTTTGCAGCTGCTTCTTCCACTTTCTCTCTCTACAACCTGGGCTTCTCTCTTCTTTTTTCTTTTTAGCCGATTGAAGAAGATGAAGAAGAAATGGGCAACCATACCCCTTTAAACCTTAAATTAATAAGATTTTGTACTTTGTACAGTATATCCCCCTCCACTTGTGCTCATTATCCTTTCTTTCTATTTACTTTTCTTTTCCTTTTGTTCTAATAAAAATTCATGGTGTTACATAAAAAGCGTAACGGTTACGGTTTTAGAATTTTAGGGGGAGAATAGGTCAGCTAGTAACATTAAAAAAACAAAGAAGCTGGTAGAAAGTAGATCGTATTTGTGATACCGATTCAATGACTTTTGAAAATGATAGTACACATGAACAAATCAATTGGGACTTTAAAATTTTAAATTGAACAAGATGCCAAATTCAAAGTATAAGTCTGTGTAGTCTGAGCAATATAAAAGGAAAAATGATAGCAAAACTGGTTACTACTAAGGTAACACAAAGAAACTAGACCTAGAGATTGCTAGAGCACAGACGATATGTCAGTAGATTCAACATAATAGATGATTAGACCTAGTTGGTGATCTCAAGATCAAACTAAGTTGTTCAACTGACTGTGAGTTCCCATCTTATCACTGGTTAACACAATCAATAAAATTCCAATAAGGGGTGATGAGCAACTAAACGCCACAAATGTGTGCGGATGACCATAAATAGAGCAAAGCACCAAAAAAATGAAAAGCAAACGCTATCAAGCTAATAACTTATGTGCACAATAAAAATAAAGATACTCTAACAAGAACATAGGTTGTGTGCCTCTATGTTGTGCGATGACACTGACATGAGGATAAGCATAACCTAGATATTAAAATTCATTGTTGTTTGCCGTCTCTCTGCTATGCGATGGCACTGACCTGAGGCTTGGCTTCTCTTTGAAAGCTCTAAGAATAAATTCTTCTTGTCAAAATACCCGTAGACCGCTAAAAATCTCCTGAGGATTGTTGATTACCACATAAGCATGGGATCCATAAACGTTGGTTGAAATAATTAAACCCTAAACTATCACCAATCTATGTCAAAAGTCCGTGTATAGATTTAAGAGGAAAAGGACACTGACAATCATCGTGGCTACAATTCTTGAAAGTCCAAATCAATGTGGGAATCTAATAGTACTAGTATGATTCCAAATTGAATTGGTCCAGTTATGGTCAAAATAAATTGAAGCTGCCTATTCCAGAACCGAATCCATAAGATTTCTATCTTAGAATTTACACCTCACACAAAAAGTCAAAAACAAGTTTAGTTTTGTATTTTAGTTTAAATCTTGTATTTTATTTAAATTTTGTCAATTCAGTTTGTTTAATATCGGACTACATCATGGAATTCAATAAGGGAGTTAATCACCTAAAAGGTTTCTAAATTTTTTCAAGTAAAAATGATCATGTCTGAGATGATCAAATGTTCATAATGTTAAATCAACAATTCAAAAGGGTTTCAGTGAAAAATGGTCACAAAGTCAAGATCATGAATATCTTCCAATCGCATGATTGGACCATGAGTATGAACCAACCGTGCGAATGGACCATACTCTTGCACTAAACAACCAAACGGACATGAGTATGAACCATTCAACCGAATGGATTATCAGAATGAGCCATTCGACCGAATAAGAGTGTGCGAATGAGTCTGTCGCCCGACTGAACTCCTGTCGGCCGACTGACTGTGATCAACTGAGCCAATCGCACGACTGAGGTCCATTCGCCGGAATGAACCGAGCGAATGGGTCCAGTCGGCCGATTGAAATCAGATTTAGTATAAATAGGGCCACAGTCGATCGCATTCGACTCATCACCCCCTAATCGCCATCATTTCGCATAGACTGCCATTACCCTGCCCAAATTTCTTTAGATCAAAATTTCCGACTCCTATTGATATTCTGACGATTGTGGATTGATATACAGGTACAATGTGACTAAATCTCACTGAAATCTGACGAAATGGTGACCTAATTTTGAGATTCTTGACCCACACAAGAACCTAACCTATCACTGGACAAATAACCTAATTAAATCAAGTATAATGTTAAAATTAAAGTTATTAGGTTATTAGTTAAGTGATTGCGAGTCTAAAGAGCCATTTCACAAAGGTTAATTTCACAAATTGGTCAAGATTCAAATCTCAGTCGACCGAACAGTAGGTAATGCGACTGGTCGCGAGGATGAATTCCAATCGCACGATTGAGCTGGTCGAATGGCTCAATCGGCCGAATAGACCATACGAATGAGCTCAGTTGGCCGACTGAACCAATCGCAGGCTCAGTTAACCGATTGAACTCGGTCACCTGCTCATTCACCCGACTGAATCCAGTCGCATGATAGGACAACCGACTGAACATAGTAGGATGGTTCAATCGCATGAATGAACCAGAATGAATTCAATCAAGTTAATTAGAACTGATTTGTGTCATGTGATTATCTAATGTTTATGTGTCTTGTGTTACAGATAGATGGCTGATAGATGGTCTATCAACCCCACGCACAACATCTGTGCTCACTTAGAGTCCACAACTTGGAATGGTGCCGAGTTTGCAGGGATCATCGCTTTCCTTAAGCGATCTAGGATCCACCGGGCAATTTCTACACCATGCACCCCTTACAGGTCTATACAATAGGCCTTCTGGGAGAATGCATCGGTTGATCGATCACACAAGCCATACAACATTAGGAGTTCTATTTTTGGTATGGATATAGAGATTATAGCTGAGGATATTAGGCGTGTACTTGGGTTTGGTGATGATGCAGACCACCCTACTAGACTTCACCCACTGACGGTGAGAGGGTGCTTCATAAGGATGAAGTACGCTGGGGACATAAATGCAGGTGTGATCAACAAGAGCAACCTGTGCCCCCAGTATAAGTACTTGGCACACGCCATCCTAAAGTGCATGGCGTCACAAAGGGGTGGGTTTGATCACCTTTTAGACCAGATACAAAATACCTACATGGCTCTGGTGCTGAACCACCCTTTCAGCTTTTCTAGCATGATCTTCTCTTACCTCATAGAGAACTTGGAGGCGAAAGGCAAAGAGGGTTTCTGCATGTACCCTAGGTTCTTACAGATGATTTTTGATGAGAAGTTACCCTCGCTGCCAAAGGAGAGCCATGACGCTGTGGCATTAGAGATTATGGACGATACGACGCTGGGTCGTATGAAGGTTTACCAGGGAATGCAAGTCAAGCACCCGGTAAAGAGACTTATAAGCCATCTGTCCAAGGTGGACTATGTGGTGCCAGGGAGGCGTAAATGGCGTCACGTAGACAGTTATTCAGAGGTTAAGCAATTAGAGATCCCAAAGGATGACTCCGACGACGATGACAACGGTGATGGTGGAGATGCATGGCCCACTCAACCGAGGGCCCCCACTGCTAACATAGCATCTCCAGCATCCACCCATGATGGAGCAGAGGCTGCAGGGTTCCATCAGGATTTCCAACCTGATGAGGAGGAGGAGTCTGACGAGGAGCCCCTAACCCGCACTGTGGGGAGCCGGGTGGTTGCCACTGACCGAGGTATTCGGGAGGTTGGTGGACGCCCTGGAGAATCTTGGGAGGCTGACACTGATCCTACTTATGTTCCTATTAGTCTAGTAGGATTCCAAGGGGAGCATCCACTTCGAGGGGATTGAGGAAGAAAAGGATGGCTCAGCCCCACGGGTTGAAGAAGAAGAGGAGGAGGATGACCTTCATTACCACGACCACTGCTACCACCACTTCCACTACTCCACCTACTACCACCACTCCACCTACTACCACCACTCCACCTACTACCACCACTCCACCTACCACCACTACCGCCATCCCATCTTCCACCATATCTACCACACCCACTCCACCACCACCTTCATCTATACCACCCCCAATCTTCACCACTACCACCACCACCACCACTAGCCACCATGCCGGTCCATCATCATACCCCTCCTATACATCTGGATCACCTCTACCAGTGGGGTAGAGGAATAGCTCTCGGCACTTAAGACTGCTCAGATTCAACAACTAGTAGACCTTACTGCTGGCCAATCTATGCAGATATCTCAACAGGCACAACAGATAGAACAACATGCCCAATCAGCTAAAGGATAGAGGAGTTGGAGACCACCAACAAGACCAACATGCTACGGCTCATGGGATTAAAGGACGAGCCCTTAAAGATCAAGGAAGGAGATGGAGATGATAGTGATGATGATGATGATGATGATGATGATGGTGATGACATTGAGGATGATACTGATGTTGGTAATGATGCTGATGATGATGATGTTGATGATGATGAAGATGACACATCTTCTACGGGTGCCACACCTGTAAGTGAGAGGAGGACGAAGAAAGCACAAGATCAAGGTGCCTCCACATCTGCCCCGTTAGCAGAAGAGCATATGATCCAGGACAAGAGTAATACTTAGTTGTTTGGGTTATTTAAATCATATGTATTTGAATCTTGTATCACATTAATGTAATGAATGTTTATATTTAATGTTGATGTTTCTGTTTTGGTTATTAACTAATGATTGATGTGTTGAATGTCTAAATCAAGCAGATCCAAACTTTCAGAGGGATGAATATGATGTTGCTCCCCTCCAACAGATCAAGACTCAGCTCACGTTGATTCTTGATCTGCAGGGTATAGTTAGGAGATTGGTGATGTACACTCCTGAAGAAGGAGAGATCATTCACAATCTCACTGACGAGCAAATAGCAAAAATGTTCAAACTCAATGCCAACGAGATCGTGAAAGACGCACCAACAGTACATGTGGAAAGTGACGACGAGCTCAACGATGTGGATGAAATCGAGATTGAAGATGTCACTGACCAGCATTATCTAGAGTAAACTGACAATGAGGGTAATGTCATTCCCAATCTGGTAGACAATCTAGTCAGTGAAACCTTTGAGACTCTGGATAAACTAAAACAAGAGTCAGACAAGTCGGAAGATAGCCAAGCCTCGAATGCTGAAGTTATTATTAGAAAGGCTGATTGGGCTGCATACTTTGAAGAAATAAGAGCCCAACGCAGTGCGTGAAAGTCGACTGTCTACACCAAGATGTACAAAGTGAAGAAACACCACAAGGTATCAGGCAGAATCATCGCATGGGCATATTTTGAAGATCTCAACGTTTATGCAGTTAAACATGAGAAAGGGATCGAGTAATTTAGGTTCCCACACGACCTGAAGACTTTTCCTGGATTCGAGCTTAACCAGTTAGCGAAGCTGAAACTGCTATACGCTGATCCATGCAAGATGTCTGGCTGGTTTGAAGCAGCTCTTAAGAGAGAGTACCACACCAGATGGGTTAACTTCAAACCTCAACAACCAAGAGTAATGCTGAAGTGGAGTCCTCCACGCACCATGTCTAAGATCCCACTACGGGAAATGTCACAGGACTTCACTCCACACTTCAAATGGTGGTACTATGATTGGAGGACAGGAGAGGCAGTCATAGTCTTGAACAAAGAGGGCAAAATGGATACTATTAGGGTATTTGACCGGATGTGGCTCAAAAACTTGTGTGCAGATGATGTCTACACATTATACAAGTGGCCACTATTCTATGACTCTCAAGATATTGTACAAGCTCTAGAGTTTCAGAATGTTATAGGACTCTGCTTTACGTTTGAGATACACGCAGGAGTCACAAAAGAAGAAAAGTACAAGAAGTATGAAGAGGTTATGAATATGGTAAGACATTAGATGAAACTAGGTCCAAGGGGGAGTTTGTAGGTACATGTGTCCCTAGTTTCTGCACTCAATGTAATATGTCTTTAGTGTCTTACACTTATGTAATAGTTGGATACTTAATGAAATGTAAATGTTTGGTTGTGATTATAATGTTTAATATTTCATTAATGAGTTGTTTAACGCATATTGACTTGATTATATAGGTTTGTGGTTGTTCGAATTAATTTAAATAATGTAATGACAATTAATATATTCAAACTTAGTAATATGAAGTTATCATGCGAATGGCCCATGCTAATGGACCATACGCATGAATAACTTCATGCGAATGACTCAGTCGCATGACTGAACCAGGAGACTGGATCAGTCGTATGATTGTAACATGAGATTGGCTCAGTCGCATGACTGAACACTCAGTTGTGCTAATGGATCAACCGCATGGCTCAATCGCACGACTGAACAATGCTAACGGTTCACTCGCCCGAATGAGCATCCCTAACCTATAAATACCACCTAATTCGTGAAAAAACATAAGCATTGAACACACTTCGACTCCAGACACACCTCATGCCATGTGAAGCCACTCACAACTTCACATCCTAAACCTTGCCAATCCTACTAAGTAGGGGCCTCAGATTCGGATGCGTGTATGACAATCATAATCACCTTCATTCCTTTAGTTCAATCCAACCAACGTACACAGTGACCATAAATTCCAATCCCAAACATGATCTCCTAATCACTAACCATAATAATCATCATGTATGATCATCAAAACTTATACTTCTTATATGATCAACCAAGTTGTAACACCCGGCCCCTCTCATCAACGATCTGAATCCCCACCTCCCACACCTGTACCTAACAATGGACCCGACTGGCCCCGACTAGCTTATCCTCGAGGGGAGATCGATTGAGATCAAACTTTTGCACTGATGGAGCGTGACCCCCCCATGAGACTAGAGTTTCTACCCCAGATTCGGTGATCATATGATTTATAGGGAGCACGTACCAATCCCGAGGCCAAGGAGTAGGAACAACGCCGATCTACCAATGCCTTCAGTCCCACGGACGGTGCAGTCCAACGAGAAACTAATTACTGAATTGGTGGCTGCACTGGATACTGAGCAGCATCGAGTCAGGCGGCTCACGGGTGATGTTTGTACACTACAGCATGAGGTGTACAAACTAAGACACCGAATGGATGAACTCGAGCAGCAACACGGGAAGAACCTAAACGGGTTTCATCACATGGAAGACGGCTTCCTAGCACTTAGAGTACGTGTTACTGCTCGTGAACAGCGGGACGCAATAGCCGATAATAGGATTGCTATCTTGGAAGCCCAACTAGTAGCGCTTCAGATTGCTATAGACCCTACTCCTGCAACAAACCCTGAGGATGAGGATCCCGAGGAGGAAACCAATAAGGAGGAGCCGGTGGAGATGGAGGATGACAGGGATGGGTCAGATGTTGTCGATTGACTTTTCTTTATATGACTTAGACTACGTAGTATTTTTCTTTTTGAAACCTATGTGGGAAGGGTTGTTTCCCCACAAGAACGTCAAACTTAAATTTTGACATTGATGAATACATTATGACTCATTTACAATTTATTTACTTTGCTTATCATTTTTGTTATGAATGTTATGGTTGTGATGATTCATTATTTTTTTTATTTACTGTTTACTGTACTTCAATGAGATAAATGTGTTTGTTGTTACTCATTATTGTATTTGTGAATGTAACGTGAAAAGAATGGACGCCCGTGGACGTGGACGTGGACGTGGACGTGGCACTGGAGAACAGGGCGGTGGTGCTATAAACATGACCCCCACAGAATTAGCTGCCCTAATTAATGAGCATGTTCAGGCGGCAGTGGTTGCTACCCAGACGGGTCAGCCAACATGTAAACAATGATAGAAAGATAAATCTGATATCCTTCATAACTGTATGGGATGTCTGATCAATGTGTGTTGTGTTAAAACAGGACCACCGGTGTGCACATACAAGTCCTTTATGGGCTGTAAACCACACACCTACAGCGGTACTGAAGGTGTTGTAGGGCTTGTACGATGGTTCAAGAAGACTGAGTCTGTCTTCTCCAAATGCAACTGTCCACCAGCTGATCAAGTGAAGTATGCCACCGGGACTTTAGAGGGTGCTGCTATGTCTTAGTGGAACGCGCAAGTCTAGATGTTAGGACAAGCGATGGCGAATGGGCTTCCATGGGATGAATTCAAAGCAATGATGACTGAGGAGTACTATCCTCGCAATGAAGTGCAGAAGCTAGAGATGGATTTCTGGCAACTGAAGATGTAAGGCTCGGAAATCGAGGCCTACACCACCAAGACCCATGAACTAGCAACCGTATGCCCGAGAATGGTGAATGAAGTGCATAAGGGGGTTGAGCATTACATATGGGGATTAGTACCCGAAATTAAAAGTATGGTAACTGCTTCCAACCCAACCACAATTCAGCAAGCCATCCAATTAGCTCATAAGCTAACTGACCAAGCCGTGGAGCAAGGACGTCTACCCAAGCGGGGCGCTGTGGCGAGCGTGCCCGACAATAAAAGAAAGTGGGATAGTGCCAACAACACCAAATCATCCTCATCATCTTCTAGCGGTCAACCCCAACCTCAACAGCAAGAACAGCCAGTTCAGCAACAGCGGAGGTTCGACAATAACCGTAACTTCAACCAAACGGCTGCAAATAATCAAGGACCTAGTGGTTATGGTGGTAGAAATCCGAAGTGCACTCGGTGTAATTACCATCATGTGGGAAGGTGTGATAACTTCAAGTGTCAACGCTGTGGTAAAATTGGACACGCTGCTAAGGATTGTCGTAGTGAACTAGTAAGGAGGCCATAACAACCTCAGGAAACTCCCAACGGTTGCTTTGAATGTGGGAAAGAAGGGCATTACAGGCGAAACTGCCCACAACTAAGGATAAATAGTAATGGCAACAACGGAAATGGTCATAACAACAACAACAAAACAACAACAATGGTAATAACAACAATGGTGGCAATGGTACTGGTAATGGCGGCAACAAAGATGGAGCCAAAGGGAGAGCCTTCGTCATTGGCTTAGGTGAGGCTCTAAATGATCCCACAACTGTTACTGGTAGGTTCTCTGTT
>BJCM01222819.1:0-10475 GCA_018326385.1 Flaveria bidentis | reverse complement strand
TCAATTTAATAGATGAAGAAAATTATAAATAATTTATATAGTTTTTATTGATGAATTATTTGAAAAAAAATATATATAGGGTATAATTTAATTTCCAAATAAAAGATGTGCTTTAATTTAGGGTTA
Organism: Flaveria bidentis; assembly: GCA_018326385.1. Lineage (NCBI taxonomy): Eukaryota > Viridiplantae > Streptophyta > Magnoliopsida > Asterales > Asteraceae > Flaveria > Flaveria bidentis. The sequence continues at coordinate 10,349 of BJCM01222819.1, read as the reverse complement.
AATTTCCAATTTTTCTTTAAATATCTCTTGTATATAAGTTAACTTTTAGTTAAATGAACCTAGACTAACACTAAGAACATATGCATATTTAGGCGGGAATTGAAAAAAATAGAGGTTTAAGAGAACGTCATGTGACACTAAAGTTATTGTTTTATTAATAAGTATAGATGTAAATATAAAATATATAATGCGTATCACGTCACGTGTATTTTATATGTGTTATAGTTTGGTTTTTCTATTGTTTATTTACTAATTCTATGTCACGTTTTTTGACTTCTCGCACATTCCATTTTTATAAATATCTTTTAAGTTTGAAATTTTCTTAATTGACTTTGTCATTTATAAAAATGTTGAAATTAATATTAGTAAACTCGTTCTTAATTGAATTTGTCATTTATTAAAATGTTGACATTCTACACCTATTATGATGACTATAATACTTGTAGAGATGAAATGTTAGTAGGTATAAGTCAAAAGAACTAGCGAACACATGTCGTCGGATAGACATAGACAGTGGCGGACTCGGGAAAATTTTTATGATGATCGAAAACTATTAATGATTGATTATCTATTGGTAAATATAATTTTTTTTGAATGAGTCAAGGCGATCACATAATTTTGTCAAATATTTAAATATTCAAGCAACTAATATATTAATCATTAATCAATAGTTTAATATTTAATTTAGAAAATAATCAAATAATACAATAAAATTTAGAGAAAAGTTTAAATTAAATTCCTAATTAAAGATTTTAAGTCTATTTAGAATTGAATTTGAGAGATCAGACGTGTAACAATGACTAAATGGGTAGTTGATGGTAGCGGCTCCTATAAAATTACATCAAAGTTTTATTAGGTTAATTTTTAAATTATTGGATTAATGGAGTAACGGTCTTAACCGTTTTAAACAGTTATTATAAGTGCTTGGTAATTTGGTTTGTAAGAATTTTAGGGATAACGGGCTAAACTCTTTAAATCACTATTGTGTATTTAAGTTTATAAGAAAACTTTAAACATGTGTAAATTAGTTCATAATGGGACTATATTTGTAAAAGTTTGAAATGTTAAATTAACTTGTCTTGAGGGACGGTGTCAAAGTTTGTTGAGGGTCTGTGTCAAAGTTTGTTGAGGGTCTGTGTCAAAGTTTCATGGGATCGGTGTCAAAATTGCATGGGATTAGTGTTAATATTTTTTAAGGGTCAGTCAAGATTTGAACGTATATATACTTAAAGAACAAAAAGTTCATGGGGGTACGGGGGAACCCCATTTGTAGTGCGTATTATTTCAGGAATAAGTTTAAGTATTTTCCTTCCTTTTCAATTTTCAGATATACTTTCTTTAGTTTTTTTAATATTTTGAGTGAAATGGGTATATTCAATTTTTGTGACTCTTATTAAGTCTTCCTTTTAAAATAAAAAATGAAAAAAAGGATATAAATAAAAGAAACTTCTCATTTCACTTTCGAAAATCATGTTTTTTAAACATTAAATCTATTATTTCAATTTATATTTGTGGAGAATTTAAGTACCAACGCATGATTAAAAGATACAAGAAAAAGACTTGTTATTTATTTTTATATTTTAGGATAAATACAAAAGTAAAATACATATGATATATATTATGCGACCATTGTAGTCAATTAACTAGACGCCAAAAGGTTATAGCTATGCAAAAAGACATGTGTAGTACTTTGTCGATAATACTACGAGAAAAGAATCATTTCGTCAATCCAATGATATCTAAAAAAATTCATTATGTGTATTTTTAAATGTATGAAACATCTCTTCTACACATGACCTACGAGCGTTATTAAGGTTTTTTTATTTTTTGTTAATTATCAAATTAATTCAGCTTCTTAATCATCAAGCTAATTAAAACTAGGAGCGCCTCTAGATCTCCATACACTAAAAGTATAGTCTAAAAATAATATTATCCTATTTCATTAGGTAAGATATGGATTAAAAGATATTATATTATATTCAATGTTAAGCATGTTAAACCGTAAAAATTAAACATTAAAGGGAAAAGATACATATTCTCCTATAAAATACGGTTGTTTAAAATTGTGAACGTTAACCTTTCAAGACAATTACTTTTCTAAATTATAAATCACAAAGTCCACGATCAAAGTTAAACATTTTTTTGACATAAATGTTTTATTCTATTCAATAATATTAAATGGTTAGACTTTAAATCTTTAGTGGCATAAAATATTATTTACTCAAACTTCGGTATGTAACAGAGTTCTTAATAACATCTTTTTCGAATTATAAAGAATTAAATTGTGGGTATAAACAGCACAATAGAGAACATTTTTTAAGGAGAAAAGCCACTAGAAGTATGAACATTAAACCAAAGTCGGTAGCCAGTCAAGTGCCACACGACTTTGATTGTGATATATACTTGGTGAATGAATTTAAAGCAAATCGTATGTTTTTGGAGTAAATTACATCATTCATCCTTTATGTATACTAGTAATTATGGATTATATCATTTATCTTTACTAATTACAAAAAGCATCATTTAGTTTAATAATTTGTCACGATCTCATCCTTTAGGTTAACCATCTTTAATTAGAGAGGTTAATTTAAACCCATGTGCAACTCACGTGAGGAAACAATAGTAAATTTCCCCTCTACTAACTTCTAAAAAAATAATGATAGATACAAAATATAAGAACAAAGATTTAATTAAACATAAAATAAACAATAGATAAAAAATAAAATATGCTACTTGAAGTTCCATTTAAAATTTATATGATTCTTTGCGTAGGAGTATTTAAACAAATATATTTTTATTGTATATTGTTTTTCTATACAGTTCTAAAACATATTACATCTAGCAATTAACTTGTTTTTTATTTAAGAATTACACTATTCATAAATGATTATATTTAATTGTATATATATGTATATAATTAATTACTAGGTTGAACCTTAATATACCAAAAGAGTGTATTTTAAAAAGAACATGCAACATAAGCTAGCTTAATAAAAAAATCAATGTAAATAGTATGTCATAGCTTGAAAAACAAAAACAATAAAATAGTTCCAAAAGCCATACGATATTAGTTCCAACAATTTAAATTGATCATCTTTTCATAACCAAAACCATAAAAGCATTATACTTGTTCTTCAAATATTTGAATCACACCCAAATTTAAGAAAAAAAAAAAGAAAAGGATAATATGGTTTATAAAGGGATATTTATTCTAAAAGTTAGGAAGGATGCATGTAAATTTACTATTATGCTCTCGTGTGATTTGCATATGGATTTAACTTAACCTCTCTAATTAACTATGGTTAACTGAAAGGACGGGATCGTTACAAACCATTAAACTAAATGATATTTTTTGTAATTAGTAAATTAAAAGACCTAAACCATAAATACTAGCATACATAAAGGATGAATAACGTAATTTACTCTATGTTTTTGTCTTGGTGGCAATTGCTTTAAATATTGAGGTTTGTAACTCGCTTCGAATCCACCATTTTTCTATTTATTTTTTTGTTTCTTATTTGTAATATCAGTTTTTATAAATCATTTTATTTTCTTTGTTACTTTTATTTAACAAATTTGTAATTTCAGTGTAGTTTTTTAACACTTTTGATTTTTAATATAATTTATCAATGTTAAAATTCATGTCGGTATTTTTAATGGTTTTGATTCTTTTTCGATGTTTCAATGTTAATTTACTAGATACATGGTGGTATCAATTCGATTCTTTCTATATTTAAAGTAAATTTTATTTAGAAACGAGTATGGTCAAATGTAAAACGATTCCATGCTTATATTTCTATACGTTGTGAGATGGTTAACGTATTGATGTTCGTCTAAGTTTTATAGTAAATTTTGTTCGGAATTGAGTCGGGTCAAATATAATAAGTTTTCGTGTTTATTTTTATATACACTGTGACTTTGTGAGATGATATTCATTTTGATGTTCTTCTAACTTTCGACGTATATTTTTTCTTAGAATCGAGTCGGGTCAAATATAAACAGTTTTCGTACTTATATATATATATATATTGTGAGATGGTCTACGTTCGACGTTCATCTAAGTTTTGACATAAATTTTGTTCAGAACTGAATCGAGTCATTTATAAAATATTTCCGTGCTTATTTTTATGTAAGTTTTGAGTTGGTCTATGCATCAACATAAGTTTTCCTTGGAAATGTGTCGGGTCACATGTAGTAAATTTTCATTCAATGGTATAAGTCCAAGTTACTCTATATTTTAACATAAATTTAGTTTGAACACGAGACATGTCGATTGCAATCTATACTTAATCACAACACGTAAGATGCCTCTGCAAAACACAAGACCGGGTGGGTGTGTTACCATTTAGGGTGGGCGCCTATGCCTGGTTTAGAAATGGTTTCTAAACTTTAAAAGAACACAAATCTTAGAGCCCCCAAATTGATAAGAACCCTAATCTGATTTGAGCAAAATTGGATATCAATTCATGTTTGTTAATGGAATTAAGCTTAGGACTTTTGATTAATAGGTGAAACCGAGTATAAGGATGTGTGGAATTACTTGATTTTGATACACAATCGACGAAGACGAGAAGAATCAAGTCGCGACAGAGGATGAGTTGATTAAAGATGTTTTGACCGATGTTAACCCAATTAATTAAATGATATGCTTCTATAGACAATGCGGAACAAAAACCCTCTGTCAATTTGAGATGAAAACGTACAGAAGGTGAGGTTCGATTAAGTTGCAGGTCGCGGTAAAGGTGATACTCGATTGAGGGGTGTTCGTGGATTTCAGATGAAATTATGTTAGAAATCAGGTTAGGATTGATTATACCATCGATTAGGTTCTAATTAATTTGAGTATTATTGTGTCTTGATGGTCGAACGGTTTGATGATTGAAGGCGAGCTTCGGTTTCGTGTTTGAATGCCCATAACGATCATTAAAGTCGAATTAAAGCATGGTAACAAGTTCGAATCTAGACCACGTAACGGTTGGAACGATTTGGGTTCGAAATCCGAAGAGTTTCGATGGTTTTGGGCCTCGCCGGAGTTCAGCCGGAGCCTCGCTGGAAATACGGGGAGAGAGGGGGGGGGTTTAGTTTGGGTTTTGAAATTTTACACAATTAGTTTCTGTAGTTTTAAAGATTTATTATTTTATATATTAAACTTTTATTTAAAGTTTTCAATTTGACATAAAGGCCCCCTTAACTTAATTAAACTTTAAGTTCTTAATATTATTCTAACTTATTAATTATTTAACTTTTATAAAATTTTATTTCTATTATTATTATTATTATTTTACTTTTTTACTATTCTTATTATTTTTATTATTATAACTTAAGTTAAGTTTAATAACAAGCCAAAAGTTGTAATTACTATTATTATTACTACTTAATAAATTAATTTATTAACTTTTAAATGAACAAATAAACAAGCATAAACGAGCCTACAAAGTTTCATTAAATGACAGAAAGGTCCTTACAAGAATATAACGTATATATTGATACGCTCCTTTATTCCATACCATGTTCCTTTCGTGTTTATATACGTTGTGAGATGGTTAGTGTATTGATGGTTAACGATTCCATGTTGTCTCTGGCGTCTGGGCTTCTTCCTGCTCTTCTTCAGGGTCTTCATCGGAATCCTCAGCCGGTGCAGGGTTGTCCTCGATTTGTAATGCTATGAGTTGTGCTTCCAATCTGGCTAGTCTACTCTCGACGCCCACATTATGGAGATCTTGCTCGCCCATGCGCTCAGAAAGATTCATCACTCTACCAACCATCTTGAAATTCCCAGTGATGGACATCGACAACTGCTCCTCGAGTATAGCCATCTTTAGCCATAGTCGGTGTATATCGTCCTTTAATGTGGAGTTCTCTTCAGTGAGTACTCCAATTCGTCGACGTTCGATCCCAATTGTCGCGGTCAATGTCGCCACAACCTACTCGAGGGGCACATCAAGAGACGGGAGAGTAGGTGTTGTAGAAGTGGTCGGTGACCTAGTCCTAGGTCTAGCAATGGCTGGCTTTAGAACACGTTCTCTACGTATCATATGATCTATGCAAATCGGGTAATAACTCCAACCCCGTGGAGGATCACGCTCAGGTAACACGAACAATTGATCCCAGTTTATCTCACCACAAGGGTAAATATGTCGCGGCCAGTCGGGTGCTCGATGAGGTACAGGTGGAGGGGATCCTGAACGAGCACGTCTTTTTCCCAAGACCCAAGATGATGATGCCATGTTGCAGTGCACGTGATGTGTATGCCAATGGGTATATAGTAAAAGGATAAGCCAAGAGTCACTAACTAACTGTGTGCGGTTATAGACTAGTGTGTATGCTAGTTAGTTCCCTATAACCAATGGTTCTTATACCATTCTGTAACATCTGGCCCCTCGCATCAACAATATTGTCCGTTTTGCCTACGATGAGCTCATGAATTTGCTTTTGGTTTCCCGGGTGAAAATTTCCCACGGAGGTAACCCATCCCTAGATTTCTCCCACTTGAGCACGCTTAACTGTGGAGTTCTCCTCTCATCCACAGCCAATACGCCCCAAACTCGTTGTTGATGTTAGAGGCCAGACATTCCTTATGAACGAGGAATCTCTCTTGTCCATGGCCAATGTGGGATATGTGTAGGGTGTCACAAGCACCTCTTTTTCGAACTCATCGTCCTCGATGAGCTCGAGAAATCACCATCCTTGGTGAGGTATGTCCCACACCCCGAACGACACAGGAGTGGATCTGATACCAATTTGTCACACCCTTAAAATCCACGTGGGGGTTTTACCACAAGGCATGTGAACAAACTAGGATCACGGTCACTAGTTATTGAGAACGACACTATATGCCACATTTAAAACAAAACCAAATAGAGTTCAAACTTGAAAACCATGAGGAAACGTTTAGTAGTTAAAACAAACCCAAAGTATAAAATGCATAATTTGGCAAAACACGCGCCAACTCAACAATTTAAAACCCACAAATGATAACCAATAGAAATGTCTTTTAAATAGAGTCTTAGGATGCATGTTGGAACCGTGTTGTGCTCCTAATGGCAAACAGAGTTAACGACCTGAGAATAGCATACTAAAATGTCAACACAATGGTTGGTGAGTTCATGAGTTTGCATTTATCATAATTATTAACAGTTGTATAACATAAGAAGCGTATTAAAATAAGTAGCTAGTCTATATTCACTAGTAATAACAATAGTGATTTCACTATCGAAGCTGATTGTGTGCGTTTGTTGCCTCCCGTCACGACTTACTAGGTCATGACGATGTTTTTGTTTAGGATAAAATTGAACCCGTTTGACCTCGAGTCATATAGGTGAGACTCGTCAGACCCAGTAGTACTACCCAAGATTTCCACTAGTTACCATTATTAACGATCCGAAAGTGTGAGAACTTTCAAGGTATTAAGCACTATGTTAAAACATACACAACTTATAATAATAAAATAGTATTTGAGTACAAGTATGCTACATCCCCCAGAAGAAGGTTTATAAAATAGAGGGGCATGAACTCACCTGGTGTATAGATAATGAATAAAGAGCACTGGTGATAGGTGCAAAAAGAGAACTAGTGATAGGTGCAAAGACAACCCTTTGAAGGTTACCTAGAACACACAAGCACATAAGTACGTGTACCCAGACAACTTAACAACCATAGGTTAACCTAGTTGACCCGTTGGTGACACATTAATTGGAATATTGTTTAATCATGCATATCAATTTGTTATACATGAATATCACATAAGTTATTCACGTGTATCACATCATCAACCCAAGTTCTACCTAGGTCATCATGCAACATTAGATCATCATACACTCATGCAAATCTCAAACAACCAACATGTTCAACACACACACACACACATATATATATATATATATACACACATCATAACTATTAGTTCATACGTGAAGTCTAATCATGCACTACATGCCATGTGAAACCACTCACGACTTCACATCATAAACCCTGTCAATCCTACTAAGTAAGGGCCTCAGATTCGCACGCGTGTAAGACAATCACATTTTCATTCATTCACTTAGTTCATTCCAACCAACATTCATAGTGACAATTAATCCAAATCCCAAACATTATCTCTTAATCACTAACCATAGTTCATCATGTATGATCACTACAACCTATATTCCTTACATGATCAACCAAGCATACATGCAATTCAGTTAACACATTCTATCACATCAAACATCATCAACAATCACACTAACATGATCCTAACATCATAAGCATGCCCAAATCACTATATATAAAGTTCTACAAAAATAAAGTTTCCCTTTTGGGCACCTAACACCCAAAAGTGATCTAACATCCAATTCAAGAATAATTTCATCAATTTTATACCTAATCAAGTTCACAATATTCATTCTAACATACTAATCATCACCAAATCATTCAAATTCCCAAACATCATCCATAAAAGTTTCTACTTTTAGTAAGTCATGAACACTTCAAATTCATGGATTTCTTGCACAATTAAATTAAACTAGCATCCAAGCATTGTATCTAACATCATAACATCATCAAATCATGAATTCCAAGAACAAAAAATTTCCTCTTATGGCAATGTATGAACTAGATGATCAATCCATGGATTTCTTGCATAATCAACATAATCTAGCATTCATATCAACAACTAAAAATCATCAATTTCATGTTTTCATCACCAATTTTAGGATTAGAGTTCATCTAGAATTAAACTATGAACAACATGCTAAAACATACCTTTAAACGTGTAGAAATCAACAATTGAACTTGTAAAACACTTGTAATCACTTGAATCACTCAAATCCGAATGTTTGCATGTGTTATTGCTCAAAACTGAATGGGATGGGGGGTTTGGGATTGGTTTCAGCCGCAATAGGGGTTTGGGGTGGGGATTAGGGTTGTAATTTAGGTAATATTTAGTTTAATGGTAATTACAAAATAACCCCTTTATTTTATTTTATAAAAATCAATCTTTTTAACACTTTTTAAATAATTTTAACTACTAGTTATAAGTATTATTAGTCAATAATAATAACTCATAAACAATTACAATAAGTCTCACAACATATAAAATATATATAACATGTTGTCATGTGATCGCAAAAAATTCACAAAATTAACATTTAAAATTTTATAAATTCATGAATCACATAGTCACAACTAATAATCAACATTATTAATTATATTATTGTAAGGCCCCGTTTCCGGGACGCTTACAGTTGGTCATTCATCGCGCGTAAAACATATAATTACATTTGTCTTAAGAAAATATTACAGCGGAAACATTCAAAAATGACATCTCATTTCATTAGAAACACTTTTGCCAAATAATACATCATTATCCGGTTACAAAATACATGTTTGCATTATATTACAAAAACATTATAATTGGATGCCATCCCAAAAGAGCTGAGTAGCCTCGCAGTGCCATCCTCAGCAATCATTACCTGCCAACCGAAAAACATATAAAAAGTCAGTGTTGCTGAGTGAGTTCTAGTTTTATAATAAAACATACTTTGTTTTCATTAAAACCATTTCTTTCTTTCACGCGATCATACATCATACGTACACATAGATAATATCTTTATTATCTCTTTCGTTCATTCATAATCGTTTGTTATAACTTTACTTGCGCATCGGATATCTCTCCTACCAATATCATATGCTACACCCCGAACTATTTAGCTACTGGGCCGAAGTCAATAAATGAACAGCTGAGCGTATGCCACAGTACTAGAGGTAAGCGGTAGAGGTACTACACATTTGGTCAATCACAAAGAAGGACCCTGATATCCCATGCTCGCAAGACTTTCATTTCTTTCCTCGTTCCATAATGCATGCATTCATCATGCTCCATTTTTCATTATCTTCCGCTTTACGTTACATAATACTTCATTTCATTCATTATCATAACACGTAAAACCACAGGAAAGATAAACGTACATCATAATAAGGAACATTAACATGCACCGACATCACCTCATACAGAGCAACATCATACATAGATAATATGCATAAACATGTAACATTATCATCATCATGCCCTACATGCTCTCTAAGACCATAACAGTTATCTGACGTGCTCTTACGGGAACCTTTATATCAACACTTACATCTGCACTTTCCCTCGAAAGTCAGAAGTCAAACTATACATTCCTCGGGTGCAACAGCCCTATTCAGGCGTATGGACACCCTTCAGTCGCATGGCCTCCATGCGACTGAACGCTATGCGAATGAACTAATGCGGATGAACACTCATGCGAATGAACACCCAGTTGTGCGAATGGACAATGCGGATGGACCTCATGCGAATGGGACTAATGCGGATGAGCACTTATGCGACT
>BJCM01222802.1:0-24320 GCA_018326385.1 Flaveria bidentis | reverse complement strand
AAGATGTTTAAGGACTCAAGATCAGATCTCATTTCTAAGTTGTAGGACCTGTATTTGTTAACTTTAGCAATGCATTCAGGAGTACAGAGATGTTCCAATACCTTGGCTTCATCATGATCTGCCATCAGTGCTTTGTTTGGAGAAGCATCTTCCACCTGAAAGCTCTAGTCAAAGCCTCCTTCTTCAACGGAAACAACAGCCTGCTGCTTTGGCTTCTCATTCTGGGTAGCTTTGTCAGTGTATTTTGGTCTGGATTGTACTTGGCCACCATTTGTTCTTGGTGACTTACACTCCCTGGAAAAGTGGCCCATCAACTTACAGTTATAACACTTGACTTTGCTTTTATCCAACCCAAACTTTCCACTGGTTGCATTGCTTGGAAACTTCCTTCCAGTCCGTTTGTATAACTTCTTGGCTCTGTGAGTGAGAAGAGCCATCTGCTGGACTATCTCCATGTACTCCAGATCATCTGGATGGATACAATCCAAGTCTTCAAGGGTGAAAAGAAAGCTGCCATAACTTTCATTAGAAGACACAAAGGCTTGAAAAGAACTTGTCTCTTGGAATGGGCTTCCTTGAGTGTAGTTCTCCCTTGGTGTCTCAGGGAAGGTGATGAAAGGACCCTTTGATGAGTTGTCAAGGTAGCATATGAGATGATGTTGGGGTTTTATGCTATCCCTTTCAACCACGTGAAGGGCTGAACCCATTTGATTGTTGGAGTTGCCAGATGAACCTCGCATCTGGTAGCCACTGAGAATCTCATATAACTCTGTCAGGGTGAGAGTTTTTAGGTTGTTAGTTCTCTTGATAACCACACTATAGTGTGTCCATTGCCTAGGAAGTGAGGACATGAACTTCCTTACAATGTCTCTGTTCTCAAGAGCAACTCCTCCATCCAATAGGGTATCCACAATCTCAACATACCTGAAGTATTGTTGAGTCATGGTTTCACCTACTTTGAAGGTGAAGATTTCAAACTACTGCTTCAGGAGATCCTTCATGTTCTCCTTTGCTTCAGAGGAACCCTCATACATCAGTTTCAATGAATCTCACAGCTGCTTAGCTTTTTTGTATTTCTTGAAACCTCTGTATACAGAGTTAGGAAGAGCAGTCTGAAAGGCTGTCATGGCTTTCTAGTCAATTTCTACTCTATTCCTATCTTCATCATAGTAGTCAGCCACAACCTTGGGTATCATGCCACCACCAGTAGCAGAAGAGGTGCTTGGTATGTATGGTCCATTCTCAACAGATTCTCACATTCTTGAATCTAGAGACCTGATCAAACCTTCCATTCTTTGGCACCAGGTGTCAAGTCATCAAGAGTGATCAATGGGGATTTGTTCATGGTTCCAGTTTCCATATCGGTTTTGGAAATGGCTGCCATTTGAAAAGTTGAGTATTTGTGTGTGAGGGATCTTAAGATGGTGAGATCTTATATCAAGAGCCTGGAATGCTCTGATACCAAATGCAGGACCGGTGAAGGGTGGTCACTTACAACACAACAACGCAAATAGGAGAGCAACTTAACTTAATCAAACAGTGAACTGGATTAACCACAAGTAAAGACACTAAGAACACAAGTAAGTAAGAGACAGAATAAGAGAACAGGATACACAAGGAGATGGTTTTCAAGACTGTATATTGCTTTCTCAAGTTCTATTACAAGTGTTAAAAGCATAAAAGAAAGTTACAAGAACATGATATACTTATACTACATCCTACAGCCGGCCATACTTTGAAAGCCAGCTGGATACAATTGACTAGACACAAAACAAAATCAATTGTAGAGTCAAAAGGCAGATTGCCTTTTGACTAGTGACTATGACATGCCATAGCTCACATCCTTATCTATTACAAAAAGGATAAAGTATATGAAGTAGAAAGTTACAAGAACATGATATACTTATACTACATCCTACAGCCGGCCATACTTTGAAAGCCAGCTGGATACAATTGACTAGACACAAAACAAAATCAATTGTAGAGTCAAAAGGCAGATTGCCTTTTGACTAGTGACTATGACATGCCATAGCTCACATCCTTATCTATTACAAAAAGGATAAAGTATATGAAGTAGAAAGTTACAGACTCAAGACCTCAATATACGGTTACTAAAAGCATGGACCTTTTCACCAACTCATGTAAGTTGGTAAGTTTACAGAGTTGCAGCAGAAAGATGGTCCAGCTTTATGTAAAGTACATCAGATAAAGCATGTATTAAAAGACTTCGGAAGAAATCTGTCTTTAAATGTTGGCTTCGGAACACTTTGTCTCTTGAAGCTTCGGAAGACTTCATCTTTGGCTTCGGAAGATATTGGTCTTGACTTCGGAAGATTTCATACTTGGAATATTTCTGTTGCATGTGTGAAACTTCCGAAGCATTTTTCTTCAGTGTACTTGTGTAGCATGCGAGAAAAACTTTGGGTGTTTGGGTTGCTTCAGCCTCTTCATACAATGTCTACAGTAAGTATTCTTGAACTATTAATGAACATTTCATTTTCTTAATAAACGAACACAAATAAAAACTATCGTTATTTAAATGTTCATGAACAATTAATAACAAATTTATTTTTTTAATATAAACAAATTTATTTCTTTACGTTTGCAGCGGTACTTGTCACTGCCACCCTTAACTTCACCACCAATACGTGGAACTCCATACAACCATTGTTCTAGTTTGTGTTTCATAGTCAAATATAATTTGCAAACTCAAATATTCAAAGTCAGACCCACATGTGTTGAATCAAATCATATTAAACGTTAACAATTAAAACTGAACCTTATTCGCAAAATCAAACAATTGATATCACTTCACTCTAAAGTCATACATGAGACCCCACAAGGCCACAATTAAAGCCTCTTAAATATAAATGGTAACTTGTTTAAACGTGTGTTTCACATATTAATCAAATTTTTACTGACATGCATTTAATCTAATGATATTGATCCGGATTTTTAATAGATTCTTTTCCTTAAATTTGATTAATAGCATTAAAATCAAAAAAATCAAATTTATGGTTCATAGACTTCAAAGTGATGATGTAAGAAACTGATAGATAAGTTAAGCGATCATTGCGTATGCGTTTGTATTCGGGCTTGTTGATGCTCTCTTTTACAAAGGAGTATGCTTTTGGGTTTTAGGGTGCAATGACAATCACTTTTAAGACGGAATATGGTTTTGTTGACAAAGTACACTTTCGGGTTTTATGACCGAGTGACGCTCATCTTTACGATTGGGTTTCCTTTAGGGTTTTATGTTGTAGTGATGGCTGTTATGATTTGTGTTTATTTGTGATTTGATATTCAGCTTCGTATCATCGTTTGACAGCTCGAGTTCGAGGTTGCACCCAGCCTAGGTTTTTGTGTTTCTTTGTTTTTGTTTTAGTTTGGTAGTTTTTGTTGTTTTGGTGTTTTTAAGGGTGGACGCATTATTGTCATATGGTTTTTTTTATTAAGTGACTCCAATACTTTTTATTTTTATTTAAGTCGGCTACATGAAAGGGAGTCGTCGTTCATTACAATTTTGATGGAAACTTAATTCAATTTTCTTTATATTACCCTAGTATATTAGCGATATTCTACCAAACTATACTAAATTAAACGCATCGACAATCCTTAATCTAATATAAAACATAACATGAGTTTTATATGTAGAATAATATATAATTCATTAAAACGAAAATTTCATGGAAGTGGGTTAAGATAGAACGTCATAAAAGGTGGCTCTTGACAAGTCAACAGGTATTGAAACAACCACTACAATATTCTATACGTAAGTATTGGAAGGCAAAATTTGAAAAATAACAAAAAAAAAATTAAAAAAATATTAAATCTTTTGTTACGAATATTATAGCATTTAACTTTTTGACGATATCCGTCGGCTCAATTTATCTTTTCATTTCATCTACTTTGTTTATGTTATTATGTACTATTTTACGATCATATTGTTGATAGCTTGTGACAAATAAAGGAAATGCCTAATTACTCGTCAAGTTCATTTTGCGTTTAACACTTCTTTTGACATGTATTTTTTATTATCACATGTCGTGATATCCGACACTTAATAGAATTCTAATGTGTCCCATTATAGAGTTTGAAAAAGAAAAACTTAGATATATTAAGGCAAACTAACGTGACCTACGCGTTGTGATTGAGCATTAAAACTGCAAGGCTTGGTATCAAAGAACTATACATTAGTAATTACTCTTTAAAAACCATTCATTAATAAAAATTAAGTGCTTAGCAATGGTAATTCATATTTATAACACATCACTAGAGTTGTATAAAAAAATATGTAATCAAAAAAGCATAATAAGGATTTATTATGTTACATATTTATAAAAAAATATGTAATCACTAGAGTTGAGTTGGATGACACATGTCTTTATATTATTTTATATAAGATGCCATTTTTATTTATTATGCCAAATACTTCTGATATTTGTGTCCCACATGATTGTATCAAATATTTTTTTGTCATTTGTTATATGTATTTATCATTGTGTTTGACGTTTTAGATCATTTCGTGTTATTTTATCATCGTTTTCATATCATTTGTGTTTTTGTAATTGTTTTTAATGTAATATATTAATTAGTTATTACTTTATCTTTGTCTTTTAAATACTGGAATTATCTAATAGTCTTATTTCACCATTATATTTTTTAAAATAAATTTCACAAAAGAACCATTATCATTATAATTAATTTCATTTTTTAACATTTATCATACCGGACAACTTTTATGTCTATGATTTGTTTTAGCTTTGGTCCTTTAGTTTAATAGTTGTTAGTTTGTATCATTAAGTTAGTTCAAATGAGTAGACGTGTTAAAAACATCCAACCAGCACCATCAAAAAGCAAATCGATGTATTAGAAAATTATGATTGATAAAACTTTGAGACCGACGAGTATCACCTCAAAAAAATTATATATTATTTATCATCATCTTTTCTAAAACTAGTTATGAAAAATGATTGTATCCTATGTTATATATCAATAATAAACTTAAATCATAAAAATTAGGAAGCATATCACCGCAAGTAATTTAGATGTTTACACAATCATATAATTATAAAACTCATATGATACAATATTTTTTTTTATAGAATTTGCATTTTAATTTGAACAAAAACATTTGGATAAGAACACAAAGGGCTTGCATTTTAATTTCTATGTGTTAAGTTTATCATCGATACTTAAATCATATGATACAAAAATATATTTGAAACCTAACTTTAAAAAAGTGATGATAAAAATTATATAAAATTTGTTTAAGAGTTTGCTTGTTAATCTTAATGTTTACTAATCATATATTCCTAACTAACTTCATATAGTTTGCATTTTGATTTCTAATTTATTATTGATATTTAAATCATATGAAATAGTAAATTTTTATAAAACCACTTTTGACCAAATGTGATGATATAAATATATAAAATTATTAAAGGTTTTACCTGTCAGTCTCAACGTTTTACTGATCATATTTTTTTAATACGTCGATTCACTTTTTTACTATGTTGCCTAGATGTTTCTTTAACACATCTATCCTCATGTGATAATCACGTGACCTCATTTAACGATTCAAACTAACAACCGCTAGACTAAAGGACCAAAGATTAAATAAACAATTTAAATAAAGGTTGTCCAGTGTAATTATTAAAGATAAATGTTAAAAAGTGAAATTAATTATAAAAATAAAGGTCATTCTATGTAATTTACTCTATTTTTTAGAATTTATCATTTAAAAAAACACTAGTGTTCAGAACAACGCAATAGTTAACAAAAAATACAATAAACTGTATTAAATACACAATAATAAGCATATTCATATGAGTTTAAAAACGTAAAAATATTATCTTTTATTGTAATGATATGTTACTTGTTTTTAAAGTAAAAACAATAGATTTTATGGTGTAATTTTTATAAAAAAATAATAATATTGTATATTAAAGTTATAAAACCAACAAAAATGGCTGTCTAAAATATTCCTTGAACAAATTCTTCTTGCAATTTGATCTCAATTATTGATTTTCAGAAAATCAATGGTTGATATTCTTTTTATAATTTTTAGATTTATTACTCTTTTTATTTGAACCCTTTCCGTATATTTCAAAAGTTGTAAATTGATAAAAAAAGACACAAAAAACAAACTTTGTATCAACTTTAATGGTTTTTACACTTGTGTTTTATTTATTTATACACTATTACAGTACTTAATTAATTCAGTTTTGAATGATTCATATTGATATATAAAATAAGCAATAATAAGAGAATAATTCTGTTTTGAATGATTCATATTGATATATAGAAATAAGCAACAACAAGAGAAGTAGTAGTATTAATAATAATAAATATAATAAATAAATAAAATGAAAAAATCGCAAGGGTGGAGAGGTCGAGGCTATAGCGAAACCACGTAGATGAGTGTGGGAGAGGGTTACATTTGCCTTTCAAGAAAGAAAAGAAAAGAAAAGAAAAAAAAAGTGTAGGGAGATGTGCGCTTATTAAGATTAGAAGCTTTAAATTTTCATGATTTTAAACTTATAATTCTTTAATAAAAAGAAAGAAATGAAAAGAATACACTTAACTTGCACCACATGTCGGAATCTAAGTGGCATGAGTTACTGCAAAAGGAAAAAAAAAGTTTTAAAGTGTAAATTAACAAAGCTTAGAGATGTTAGTTATAGCCTATGATACTAAAAATATAATTGAGTTTGAATACTGTTATATTTTTAAAAATAATTATATCAAAACATAGATTAAAACTAAAGAAAACCACACATTCACTTTATTGAAATAAATTAACAAACGAGAGTTATTATTGAATGGCAAAATAATTGGAAAATAAAACAAGTTTAAAGTCACTTTATTGAAATAAATTAACAAACGAGAGTTATTATTGAATGGCAAAATAACTGGAAAATAAAACAAGTTTAAAGCATGAATTAAATCTAGTGTGAGGGTTGAAAATAAGGCCGGTCATGCGGTCCCGAAGAGTATTCGAATAATTTTAGGCCCTGATTGAATAGAAAAAATAGGCTTTATAATATAATGTTAATAATCAGTATGTAAAAAAATATAATGCGACAATAAATGTTTAACCAATAAATAAAAATAATATAGCAAAATAATCTAATATACTTATTTAACCGAATTATAAGACTCTCATAGCGCTTTAAAAATAAGAAAAAAAGATAAGTGTGGGGAGACGTGCACTTATTAAAGTTAGAAGCTTTAAATTTTCTTGATTTTACTTGTAATTCTTTTAGCAAAAAAGAAAGAAATGAAAAGAAAACACTTAACCTACATCACATATCGGAATCTAAGTGGCTTGAAAAAAGTTTAATGTGTAAATTAATAAGCGTAGGCATGTTAGTTATAGCATGCGATATTAAAAAAAATAATTGAATTGAATACAGTTTTATTTTTAAAAATATATATCAACACATAAAAAACTAAAGAAACCCACACACTCACTTTATTAATGAACGAAAATGATTATTGAATAGCAAAAAATTGGAAAATAAAACGAGTTTAAAGCATGAATTAAATCTAGTGTGAGGGTTGAAAATGAAAATCTAGAAAAAAACTAAACCTTTCAAAGATTTGTGACAAAATTATCCTACATATTTATAAAGCAACGTAATGAACAGGGGTTTACTACCTTTTATAGCGTAAGATACAACGTAAAATTGTTTCAAACTGACACGGTTTCTTCCCCGTCACTAATTTTAGTTGCCGCTTAAGGAACCTTTGGTTGATGGTAATCTCACCTAACGATTGTTCTCGTATATTTTCATATTGTTATGCATGTGTTTGGATCGAAGCACGAGGAACGCTTTAGGTTTTGTTGTTCTTTGTCATTACATTGCTATGTGTAAAAATAGTTGATTATATATCATCATCATGTGTTTCATGTTAAATTGTATTAAACATCGAGTGTTTTCCTTTAATTTAATTTAGGTAAAGCTAATGTATGTGATATACATTTGAATGTTGTTTATGCTTAATGAATTTTTGCAAGTTTTGTTGATGCAAACATATTAAGTGCCCGTGTATGTTAAATTTGAAACCAAAGTAACATTAATTTACAGACGTTCAATGTATCAGGGTGCTATTATATAATTAACAAAAAGAACATTATTTTAGTTACGTCACTAATATTAATGAATCAAATAACTCAAAAAATATACATTAAAAAAATATTTTCAAAAGTTAGAAGTTTAATCTTTTAAAGGTAAGAACTCCGATCATAATTTCAAATAAATAAATGGACTCAAAATATAATTTACTTTTATATTTAACGGTTCTTGAAAATGATCTTCATATATGTTGAAAAACTACTTTCTATGGGATGATCTGATAACCTTTCTTTAATATTTTTCTAGTATCAAAAGAGTTCCAAATGAAATTCTTTGTTTGACTTATTTGTAAACATTATATCTTTAAGAATTACAATTTGAAAACTAAATTTACAATATAGTTTAAACTAACATTAACAGTGGGAGATTCCAAAAATTTAGGCTATAACTATACTACTGTATATATTAAGTCGGGTTTTACACGTTAGTCATCAAAATTAAATATAAATTCTAAGAGTACATTACTATTTTAACCCATATGATTTTGTCATTTTAACTCTTTTAGTCCATAAGAAAATCTTTTGACAAATCAAACCATCCATCAAGTATAAAAGTATTTTTGTCCATTTGCATCTTGAAGGAAGATATCTGTAAATTACAAAGTTCTTCTAACAATAATTACTCAAATTAACAAAACAATCCCCACCCAATTCTTTCTTCTTTACTAAATGAAGTTTTTAATGTATATTTTTAAAAAAAAAATCTTTTTATATCTTTTTGACACTTTTTATTGTAATTTATTTCCATTATGTTTATAATTATTGATTACTAAAGCATGCCTTAACTATAAAAATAAACACATCTTTTTTAAGATTTTGTTTTTATTAACTTTTTAAAAAAAACCGTTCATTGCTCAAACTTTTTTAAATCATTTGTCCTTTTTAACTCTTTTTTTATTATATAATGCAGGTTAAAGATTTTTACTGTTAATTTCTTTTGTTTTATGTTTTTTTTAACTCTTTTTAACTCCTTTTTAACTCTTTTGTTCAATAAAACATGTTCAAAACAAAAAGATAAATACTTTTTTTTAAGCTTTTGTTTATTACAAACATCTTTTTCTAAATTATTCGTTCGTCAAAGTTTTTTCAAAATCTTTCATTTCATTACACAATACAAGTTAGAATTTTTTTATAACATAGTTGTTGAAAAAATAATCAATAGAAACATAGCTATTGCTACAATAACCATTAGAAATATAGTAGTTGCAAATATATAATGTATTGTATAATTTACTTATAGCCATTAGAAACAAATAGTTTAAAAAAGAGTGAAAATAAAAATCCAAGATACTTTAAACAAACGAACTGTTCAAAAACACGGACATTTTAAAAATATTTATAAATAATGAAAGGTTTACGAAAAAGAAGTTAAGAAATCAACAGTTCTATAAAAAGAAATAGTATAATACACAAAAGTTTTAATTTTTTTAATAAACAAACACGTTTAAACAAATAAATGACTTAAGGAATTAAAGATTTAAAAAAAAAGTATGAAAACTGAATTGTATTGGAAAAGAAGTTTATAAGAACCAAACCTTTTAAAAATATAAAAACTGGTTTTATTAAATAATAATCATATGAATAATAAAAAATTTAAAAATAAAAAATTAAAATAAAATAGTTTTTAGTATATACAAATAAAAAACTCTATTTACCTTTATATTAAAGTACCACGGGATGAACAATAATTTTATTTTTATGTTACTGGTTGTGATGCTTTTGACACTACACATTAATGCAGCACCACCCTTTTTTGTCTTCCATTCCCCTATTTTCTCCTTCCGTTCCTCTCCGAGAATCCCGTCGTGCTCATCGGCGGTGGTTCTCCCGGGATTACCGATTGTGTCACTGGTTTCTATAGCGACGATCAGTAGTGGTTCTTGCGGTTGGTTCTGTCTCTGCTTGAGAAGCTTTTCTTTTATTTGCTTTGTTATTATGGTGTTGGGATAGTGTCGGTTGCCACTCTGCCTCCCCTTTGTGGTTGAGGCGGAGCAGATGACGTTGTTCTAGTCGTTGACAGTGGTGATGAAAATGATGCAAACACATTTGTTTCCCCTTCCCCTATATGTCTCAACGATGCCCCTTTTAGGGTTTTCTAAACCGATCCACTAGACATTTTTTATGGTTGTTTTGGATGATTGATGGTGCCCATTTCCAAGCATGAAGGATGGTGGTTGTTGTCATCTCATGTTTTCACTAACGGTGACATGTTCTGGTAAGTTCTTTCGCTATCAAATGTTGGTTAGTTAGGTTGATGATGCTGAGGATTACTATAAGGCCTCGTTCTCGGGACGCTTACAGCTGGTCAATCATTGCACATAAAACATACATTTACAGTTATTTTAAATAAACGTTTGTAGCGGAAACATTCAAAAATGACATTTCATTTCAATATTAATGTTTTTGCAAAATAATACATCGTTATCAAGTTACAAAATACATGTTGTATTACATCACAAAAGCAATATAAAAATGGATGACATCCAAAAGAGCTGAGTAGCCGCTCGTACCATCTTCAACAATCATTACCTGCCAACTGGAAACACATAAAAGTCAGCGTTGCTGAGTGAGTTCTAGTTTTATAATAAAACATAGTTTTCTTTCTTTAAAATTGTTCTTTACTTTCATGCAATCATACATCATACGTACACAAAGATAATATCATTATATCTTCATCATTCATTCATTCGTTCTTTAACTTTCGTTCATTCATTCATCATTACATCTTTTCCTTTCGTCAACACCATGAACTTTACCCTTCATGCTCATGGTACTGGGCCTAAGCCTATTAAAGACCTTCATTCACGGTGCCCAGCACCTCTGGCCACAGTACCTAAGATACAGTTCAGGTATACCATTGTCATGTGCTATGCCCTTCATGCTCATGGTACTGGACCTAAGACTATCATAGACCTTCATTCACGGTGCCCAACACCTCTGGCCACAGTACCTAAGGCAAGCAACAATGGTTCCATCCAAATGGTCATCACAAAGAAAGACCCCGATGTGCATCCTCTCGGGGTAGCGAACCCGCACACCGTTGGGCTAACACCTTTAATGACGTGTCCCGACATACAATGCTTGCAAGACTTTCATTACTTTCATCATTCATTAATGCATGTATCCATCATGTTCCACTTTTCATTATCTTTCACTTTACGTTACATAATACTTTCATTTCATTCGTTAACATTCATCGTAAAGCCACGAAAAGATAGACATACATCATATCAGGAACATTAACATGCACATACGACATCATCATCATACAGTACACCATACATACATAACATACATCATGCATAAAGATGCAACATCATCATGCCTAACATAACCTCGAAGGCATCAACAGTCATCTTACATGAACTTACGGGAACTTTCACATCAAAACTTACATCTGCACTTTCCCTCGAAGCCAGTACATAAACTACATCCTTCTCGAGTACACCAGCCCTACTTGGGCGTATGGGCACCCTTCAGTCGCATGTCCTCCATGCGACTGAACATCATGCAAATGGACCAATGTGGATGAGCACCTCTGCGGATGAACACCCAATCGTGCGAATGGACCTTATGCGGATGAACACTTATGCGAATGAACACCCATGCGAATGGACCCTATGCGAATGGATCCAATGCGGATGAGTCCTATGCGAATGGAGCTAATGCGAATGGACTCAATGCGGATGAAACTAATGCAGATGAACACTTATGTGAATGGGCCCTCAGTCGCATGACTCCCCATGCGACTGGCCATCAGTCATGTGAATGAACCCTCAATCGTGCGAATCTCAATCGCACTTCATTCGGCCGTATGGCCTCCATTCGATCGCCTAGCCCTAGCTGATGCAGAATGCAGTTCATCCGAACCCAATCTGCCATTTTCGACCTTCAAGCTCACCCAAACACATTCTAAGCCCAAATCAATCATCCTTAACCTTAGGAATGCATACCACAACACCATTCAAGCACACATAAGCTCAAAAGCAAGACCCAAACGAATCATACACATCTACACACATACACAAACGGGTCAAACCCACACACTTCAAAACCCCGATTTTCAAATGTGTTCCAGCCCCAAAATCATTCAAAAATGTGTAAAAGAGGGGTCCTAGAACTCACACAAACCACACCGAGAAGTAAAGCTTCGATTGGACCCGCTACATGACGATTTTGCTCTCTTGATTCCACCTGAACCAACCTTTTTCTCTTCTTTTCTCCCTTTTCTCTCTTCCTTCTCTCTATTGCAGAGTTTTTGAGTGTGGGGGGAGGGTAATGGCTGCCCTCTCCCTTTAAATACCCCCACTCACCCAACTTTCTCTCGTTGGTGAGTTTGGTCCCTCGACTTTGGACTTTATTTTCTTTTTCTTCATTCGTCGGCTTCAAAATAAATAACCCGGTGTTACAATTACCTCATCTGAGACTTTGGTAATTTGATTGTGTTGTTGACTTACTCCTCAATGAAAAGATTTGCTCATCTAAATCTTATTAGTTTTATAATTTTGACCATGTGATGTGATGCTTCTTTTGTTGGGTGTGTTATGTGACACTTGGTTTTGGTTAATGATGTTGTCAATTTTGTTGGGTCGATGATGAAGAACATTTTCTCATCTGAGACAATTTGGTTTAATTCTACAATTATGTTGTAGGCCTAATGCCTTGGTTGTGTATGTTTTCTAAGACTTGGCATCTTTCGATGATGAAAAGGCTACGAGAACAAATGTGGTTTATTTATGATTATGTATGGGCTATGATGATAGAGAAGTAATGATTCTGATTACTTTGGCATGGCTTCCGTGGATGGTTAGCAATCACAACCGAGTGCCAACATTCATGCTAGACCTGGGTGTTGAGGTTTAATTTGATGCTTTTGGCTATGGTGGCAGTTGAAATTCGATCTTTATGAGTTGTCGTCTTGACTTATGACAATTAAGTTATTGTTGCATGTTTGGGGATTTGCATCCCCCCCACCCCACCACCACCGCCGCCGCCGTGGTCCGGTGGGTGGCTGGATGGTGGCTTGCTTAGGGTTTTCGTTGCCTCTAGCAGACCCGTTACCTGACGTTGTATTGGCATTAGTGGTTGTTGTGTCCCTGGTTTGATATTTTATTAGTATTTTCTAAATTAATAAATATTTATTTAGTATGATCATGTAAAGTCCTAATGCATATTGTTGCGCTTGATAATCATATTAAGACGGATGTGTGTGTATGATATCAACAAAACATTAAACAAACTTAAATGGGTATTATTAATCAAACAATTACAAAAACAAACGAGTTTACATTGTTGAAACTCCATCCACCCGAGGTGAGTTTCCCTCGGGCGGCCTATCACATAAGCTTTTACTCTATCACCCTCATAGTACTTTTACAAAATGAAACACATATAATGAAATACATGGGAAGACATTCATTATTACTATCTATTTGTTTTAACACGACAACATGAGATTGTCATGCGGTAACTCCAAGTTCTCGCATGATAAGATCTTCATCAACATTTTGGAGTTCTCGCATCCTTGTAGTTCTTTCATGATATGTGTTTTTTTCAACTAATATTGTAGTCCATAAAAGTTAGGTCCTTACAATTTACATCTATTGATTATGATATCAAACTATATTTGATTTCGGTCACACATTTTCATGAATTCTCTGATTCTTGTACATCTTTTAATTTAGTCTTCCCATGCAGCTATAACCTCCTCCTAATATATAGATTCATAAAGGATATCATGACTAAATCAAGATAAAATAGTTTTATCTTGATTACTTACAACTTAAGTTGTATTAGGCATATGACAAAGAGATCCAACTTTGATTTTAAATTACTGAAAAACCAGATTCTTCTATCTGATGACAAGATTATGTGACAACGAACTAGATCATCTAAAGTATTATTTCTACTATCTAAGGTAGTAAGCTTATATTATCAGAGCAATAGTATCAAACAATCTTTATTTTTCACTTAATTAAATCATTCGATCATTGTCTCCATCAATAAGATAAGATAAACTCATATTGTCAAGTTTTAATTTACGAACGAACCGAATCAAATGTTGTAAACATAGAATTTTAAACTTGATTAAATATCGTAAAAACCATATTTAAGTAATAAAATTTAAATAATTTTAGCATCTTCCATATATAAACAAAAACACTTTTTCCAGAATCTTTAAATGATAACAAGTTTTTACATCTGGATCATGTTCTCATGTTCTCGTATTTTGCAAAATTTTTACAAAAGTTGAAATAGTGAGTCACAGTTTTTACATAGATGATGAAGTTTTTGCATGGTAAAGTTTTTGCAAGTTTACTATTGCAAAGATTTTGAGTCGAAAAGTTTTCTAATGAAAAATTTTATCATTGAAAGTTTTCTTATGAAAAAATTCTCATATAAAAAATTCTCATTAAAAGTTTTCTTATAAAAAACTCTCATGTAAAAGGTTTCTCATGGAAAGTGTTCACATGAAAAGTTCTCTTCATGTAAAGTTCTCGCATGAAAAGTTGTCGCATGCAAAAGTTTTCTCATGAAAAGTACTCTAAAAAAATTTCTCGCAAAATACGGTTATTTTTGCAAAGTTTTCGCATGACACAGTTATTCCCGCGAAAACTTTAACTAAAATCGACTTTTTTGAGTTTGAATAACTGCTACGGTCTCAAATCTTTGTTTTCCACCATCAAAATTCAAAGATGTTGAGCATAATGATGCAAATCATCAGCTTTGCAAGTAACAACATCAATTATTCATGTGTTAATCTTCGATTCGTCCATTTTACATTTGAAATCGAGTCAAAATCGACCATAACCTTCAGGTTTTCAATATTCAAGTTTAAACGTTTTTAAACGTATGATCGTGGAATGAAATCTATGTATCAAGAGCAACACATTGTGCTGATACCAAATGTAAAGTACTAATCACGATCGATTCCACATATTATTTTACTTGATAATCATATTAAGACTGATGTGTGCTTGTATGATATCAACGTAAATTAAAAAACTCAAATGGATATTATTAATCAAAAGATTAAAATAACAAAGAAGTTTACATCATTGAAGCTCGATCTATCTGAGGTGAATTTCCCTCGGGTGATTTATTACACAACTTTTTCCTCTATCTCACCCATAGAGCACTTTTACAAAATAAAAGATAAATAATAAAATACAGAGGAAAAACAATTATTTATATTGTTTAGATGTTCTTTCACGACAACATGAGGTTGTCACGCGACAAGTACAAGTTCTTGCAAGATATGATTATCATCAACATGGTGGAGTTCTCGCATCCTTGTAGTTATTGCATGATTTGAGTTTTTGTTTTTTACTTGATATTGTAATTCATAAAAACTGTAATTCATAAAAACTAATCCTTACAATTTCCTACTGTAACACCCGGATATTTTCTTTGAAGCCGATGAAAGAAGAAAGAAAAATAAAGTACAAAGTCGGGGGACCAAACTCGCCAAAACGAGAGAAAGATTGGATGAGTAGAGGAATAAGAGGGGAGGGCAGCCCACACCCTCCCCACACTTGCAAAAACTCAACCAAAGATAGAAGAGAAGGAGAAAAGGGAGAAAAAAGGAGAAAAGCTTGGTTCGTGTGGATTCGAGCGTGAAAGTTGAAGTGTAGCGGGTTGAATCGAAGCTCTATTTGTCGGTATTGTTTGTGTGAGTTCTAGGACCCCTCTTTTACTCATTTTCAACTTATTTGGGGCTGAAACACATAGTGAAACCTGTTTTTTGAAATGTGTGTGTTTGACCCGTGTGTATGTGTTTGTGTGTGATGCGAGTGGTGTTTGATTTCGGGCTTGTGTGTGCTTGAATGGTGTTGTGGTATGCATTCCTAAGGTTTAGGATGGTTGATTTAGGCTTAGAATGGTTTTGGAAGAGCTTGGAGGTCGAAAATGGCAGATTGGGTTCGAGATGAACTGCATTCTGCTTCAGTTAGGGCTATGCGGCCGAATGGCGTGCGACTGGTGGCCATACGCCCGAAAGGAAGGCGACTGAGGTTCATACGCATGCCAATTGTGCGACTGAGGGTCATAGCATGACAGTCGTGCGACTGAGGGTCATTCGCATGGGGAGTCATGCGACTAAGGTCCATACGCCTAGGTTCCATCCGCATTGGTTCATTCGCATAGGTGTTCATTTGTATTAGGTCCATTCGAATGGGTGTTCATTCGCATTAGGTCCATTCGCATGGGTGTTCATTCGCATAGGTGTTCATCCGTATTGGTCCATTCGCATGATGTTCAGTTGCCCGAGAGGCTATGCGACTGAAGGGTGCCCATACGCCCAAGTAGGGCTTGTGTACTCGAGGAAAACGTATTTTATTGACTGACTTTCGGGGGAAAGTCCAGATGTAAGACTTGACGTGGAGGGTTCCCGTAAGTTCATGTAAGATGACTGTTGAGGCCTTAGAGGTTATGTTAGGCATGATGATGTTGGTGATGATGTATGATGTATGATTATGCATGATGTATGTTATGTATCTATGATGATGCCCTGTATGATGATGTTAGCTGTGTATGTTGATGTTCCTTATTGTTATGTATGATTATTTTCCGTTGGCTTGACGTTGAATGTTAATGAATGAAATGAAAGTATTATGTAACGTAAAGTGGAAGATAATGAAAAGAGGAACGAAATGAAGAATGTATGCATTAATGAATGAACGAATATAAGAAAGACTTGCAAGCAAATGTATGGAGGTTCACACTCAATGTGGAGTGTTAGCTCATCCGTGTGCGGGTTAGCTACCCCATGAGGATGCACACTGGGGGTTAATCCGTGTGATTAAGCAAATGTATGGAGGTTCACACCCAATGAGGGGTTGTCAGCTCAACTGTGTGCGGGTTATATACTACATGAGGATGCACACAGGGGTTCAGTCTTTGTGATTGACTAGACGTATGGGGTCCTTGTCGCTTAACCCTAGATGAATTGCTTGGTGCTCTAGAGGGGGGTTAAGCATATGATAGGACCTAGATGAAAACGAGAAGATAATAAAAGTACGAAACAAACGATGATGAAGATAATAAATATTATCTATGTATACGTATGTTGTGTGATCACATTTTTAAACCTGTTATGTTTTGAAGGAAAGTAAAGAACGGTTTTGAATGAAAGATAAAGTATGTTTTGTTTTAAAACTAGAACTCACTCAGAAACGCTGACTTTTATGTGTTTCTAGTTGGCAGGTAATGTTGTTGAGGATGGCACGGGACGGCTACTCAACTCTTTTGGATGGCATCCTTATTTATAATGCTTTTGTAATGTAATGCAACATGTATTTTGTAACTTGATAACGATGTATTGTTTTGCAAAAGCCCTTATAATTAAATGGAATGTTTATTTAAATGTTTCCGCTACAACATTTTTATGTAAGATGATGAAAATATATGTTTTATGTGCGATGATTAACAAGCTGTAAGCGTCCCGGGAACGAGGCCTTACAAGTTGGTATCAGAGCCAAAGTTTAAGTGAAACAGGTAAATTTCCAAAATAAACCTTAACTTAAACAGAAAATGGGACAGAAAGGGAAGGGATGCCAATCTGAGTAGCTGTGTGCCATCAGGTATTTTCGTAATGTTAACCGGTATTACGTGTGCATGTTATGTGGTTATGTGTTGTTTGTAGATTTAAATACTGATGTAGTCAGGACAGGTAATGCTTGGGATATGAGGAGTAAAGTAAGTGGCTAATCACAACTGGCCACTATAATTAGGGACATACTATACTTGACATAAACTGAGTTGTTCCCTTGAATGACCGTGTTGGTGTTTGAATCTTTCAGTGTGCATGTGAATGGCTGGTGGTATATCTTCGAAAGCTTCACGTGATGGAGGTCGTGGTGCTGAACCGCGACCCAAGAGGGGAAGAACTAGAGTGGAAAGGGTGGTTCATGAAGAACCCGAGACCCCTCATCCGGAGGGCGGTGATGAGAGCGCCAACTTGAGAGCCTCAGTAAGGGAGGCTGTTGTTGAGGAAGTCCATCAGTTCATGCAGACGATCTTCCCGCCTGTAGTCACCGAAGTTATCAAAGCTGTAAGGAAGGGGAAAAGAAAGGAAAGAAGTAGACCTACGGGCAATAGGAGACAGCCTGAGACTGAAACGGTCCTCTCCGATGACGAAGAGGAGGAAGAAGAAGAGCCTGTGCTGGGGGCGGCACGAGGCTGTAACTATGGGGCGTTTTAACAATGCAAGCCCCCTACTTTCGATGGTAACGGCACTGCTGCTGCTGCTCACCGGTGGGTGAGAGAAATGGAAGTAGTTCTAAATATCAGCGAGTGCTGGGAGGATCAGAAAGTAAAGTTTGCTGCCCATTCTTTCTGTAAGGCCCCGTTCCCAGGACACTCACAGTTGGTCGATCGTCGCACATAAAACATACAAATACATTTATCTTTCATAAAACCTCGCAGCGGAATTATCAAAATACACATCTCATTTCATTATAAAAGCTTTTGCAAAACAATACATCGTTATCAAGTTACAAAATACATGTTGCATTACATCACAAAAGCATATAAATATGGATGCCATCCAAAAGAGCTGAGTAGCCGCCTCGTGCCATCCTTAGCAACCATTACATGCCAACTGAAAACACATAAAAGTCAGTGTTGCTGAGTGAGTTCTAGTTTTAAAATAAAACATACTTTATCTTTCGTTCAAAACCGTTCTTTCAGAACCTAACAAGTTTAAAAATGTGATCACACATCATACGTACACATAGATAATATTTATTATCTTCATCAGCGTTCATTTCGTACTTTTATTATCTTCTTGTTTTCATCTAGGTCTTGTCATGTGCTTAACCCCCCTCTAGAGCACCAAGCAATTCATCTAGGGTTAAGCGACAAGGACCCCATACATCTTGTCAATCACAAAGACTGAACCCCTGTGTGCATCCTCATGGGGTATATAACCCGCACACAGTTGAGCTGACAACCCCTCATTGGGTGTGAACCTCCGTAAATTTGCTTAATCACATGGATTAAGCCCTAGTGTGCATCCTCATGGGGTAGCTAACCCGCACACGGTTGAGCTAACACTCCGCATTTAGTGTGAACCTCCATACATTTGCTTGCAAGACTTTCTTACGTTCGTTCATTCATTAATGCATGGATTCTTCATTTCATTCCTCTTTTCATTATCTTCCACTTTACGTTACATAATACTTTCATTTCATTCATTAACATTCAACGTCAAGCCAAGGGAAAATAATCATACATAATAATAAGGAACACCAACATAATAGGCAACATCATCATACCACTTGGAGAACTTGGCATACAACTTCTCCTTTCTCAGCGTCTCCAACACCTCCCGAATGTGACCGGCATGCTCAATCTCGCTCTTCAAATAAATCAGGATATTATCAATAAACACAATCACTGATTTATCCAACATAGGCCGACACACTCGATTCATTAAGTCCATAAAAGCAGCTGGCGCATTGGTCAAACCAAAAGACGTGACAAGGAACTCGTAATGACCATAACACGTGCGAAAAGCTGTTTTAGGAATATCCTGCTCCTTCACCTTCAACTGATGATAACCAGATCGAAGGTCTAACCTTGAAAACCAACTGGCACCTTGAAGCTGATCAAACAAATCATCGATCCTCGGTAAGGGGTATCGGTTCTTCACCATCACCTTGTTCAGCTCACGGTAGTCAATACACATTCTCATACTACCGTCTTTCTTCTTTACGAATAAGACCGGAGCACCCCAATGAGAGATACTCGGTCGAATGAACCCCTTATCAAGCAGCTCTTGCAACTTCTCCATCAACTCCTTCATCTCAGTTGGAGCCAACCGATACGGTGCCTTGGCAACAGGTTGGGCACCCGGTATCAGATCGATCTGGAACTCGATCTCTCTGTCAGGCGGCACTCCTGATAAATCTTCTGGGAACACGTCTGGAAAGTCACACGCAACCAGAATATCGGATAGTTGTGGTGTTCGTGTATCCACATCCTTTACATAAGCCAAGTAGGCGCTACATCCACACCTCATACACTTTCCCGCCACCGCCATTAAGATTATTTTTGGGATCGTCGTGACCCAATCCCCATAAACAGTCACCGAACTCCCGTCAGGCGCTGTCAAACGAATCATCTTCTTGTGACACATAGTGTTAGCCTCGAAGTCCGCTAACCAATCCATACCAAGAACTAAATTGAAACCACCTAAGGTCAACACGAACGGTCTAACAGGAAACTGATGACCTTCTAGTTCCACATCACAGTCTTCTATCATCTCAGAAATCCTGGTAGACTTACCTATGGCAGTTTCTACATCAAAGGGCGCATCAACGCGTCTACTACTAAAAGGAAGCTTAGCACAGAGAGCAGCAGAAATAAAACTTTTACTGGCACCCGAATCAAATAATACAGAAACTAAAGTTTGGTTTACTAGAAACATACCTGACATGACATCAGGGTCCGTTCTAGCTTCCTCTTGTGTCATAGTGAATGCCCTGGCACTCTCCCTTGGTCCTTCTCCTCCAGTTTTCTTCACCCCCGAACCCTCAGCCCTCAGCTTCTTACAATCCCTACTTATATGACCACTTTCCCCACAGTTGAAACACCTCATACCCCCACAGTCTCTAGCCATATGACTAGGCTTCCCGCACTTGAAACAGACATTCAACCCCCTCCTACACTTGCCACTGTGCTCCTTCCCACATTTGCCACACTTCTTTGATCCCATACCTGGTGTGACCACACGGCGGTCATCCACCCGTGCCTTTTTGTTACCCGTCGAGGCATCACCCCGACCAAACCTATTCCCATTCCAGTTCCGATCACCACCAACTTCTCGTTCACCTCAGCAACCACCTCCCGCTCGTCATACAATCTTCCCGCCAAATCAACTGCCGACCTAAAAATGCTCGGTCGAGCAGCGATCATGTGCCTACGGATATCCGCCGGCAAACCCTAAACATACCTCTTTATTTTTCGTGACAAGGGTGTCACTTGGTCTGGCACCACACGTGCCATCTCATTGAATTTGGTGGTGTACTGCTGATGTGTCATCGTTCCCGCCTCTAGCTGCAGGAACTCTCTCTCAACCTTATTCATTTTCTTATGAGGACAAAACTCCTCAATCACCAACTTCTTCAGTTCAAACCATCTCATCCTCCCAATTGCCCGACTACCCTCGGCTTGGACTATATTGTCCCACCAGCACAGAGCCGAGTCCACAAACGAGTGGCAGCAAATTTTACTTTCTGATCCTCCCGACACTCGCTGATGTTCAATACAGCTTCCATTTCTCTCACCCACCGGTGACAGCAGCAGCAGTGCCGTTTCCATCAAAAGTAGGGGGCTTGCATCGTTGAAATGCCCCATAGTTACAGCCTCGTGCCGCCTCTGGTGCAGGCTCTTCTTCTTCCTCTTCTTCATCCTCAGAGAGAACCGTTTCAGGCTCTGGTTGCTCCCGTCCTCCCGAGGACCTATTCCTCTCCTTTCTTTCCCCTTCCCGTACCGCCTTGATAACTTCGGTCACTACAGATGATAAAATCGTCTGCATGACCTGATGGACCTCCTCAACAATAGCCTCCTTTACCGAGGCTCTCAGATTGGCGCTCTCATCGCCACCCTCCGGATGAGGAGTCTTGGGTTCTTCATGAACCACCTTTTCAGCTCTAGGCCTTCCTCTCGTGACTCGTGGTTCAGTACCACGTCCAGCACCACCACGTGAAGCTTTCGAAGATCTACCACCGGCCATCCTCTAACTCACACTGAAAGATTCAAATAGTAACATGGTCATTCAAAGGAACAACTCAGTATATGTCAAGTGTAGTAAGTCCCTAATTACAGTGGCCAGTTATGATTAGCCACTTACTTTACTCTTCATACCCCAAGCATTACCTGTCCTGACTACATTAGTATTTAAATCTACAAACAACACATAACCACATAACATGCGCACATAATACCGGTTAACATTATGAAAGTACCTGATGGCACGCAGCTACTCAAATTGCCATCCCTTCCCTTTCCGTCCCATTCTCAATTTAAGTTAAGGTTTATTTTGAAAATTTACCCATTTGACTTAAACTTTGGCTCTGATACCAACTTTTAAGTCCATGTTCTCGGGATGCTTACTGTTGGTCGATCATCACACATAAAACATACAATTACATTTATCTTTCATAATACCTCGCAGCGGAATAATCAAAATAGACATCTCATTTCATTATAAAAGCTTTTGCAAAACAATACATCGTTATCAAGTTTCAAAATACATGTTGCATTACATCACAAAAGCATTATAAATATGGATGCCATCCAAAAGAGCTGAGTAGCCGCCTCGTGCTATCCTCAGCAACCATTACCTGCCAACTGAAAACACATAAAAGTCAGCGTTGCTGAGTGAGTTCTAGTTTTAATATAAAACATACTTTATCTTTCGTTCAAAACCGTTCTTTCAAAACCTAACAAGTTTAAAGATGTGATCACACATCGTACATACACATAGATAATATTTATTATCTTCATCATCGTTCATTTCGTACTTTTATTATTTTCTCGTTTTCATCTAGGTCCTGTCATGTGCTTAACTCCCCTCTAGAGCACCAAGCAATTCATCTAGGGTTAAGCGACAAGGACCCCATACGTCTGGTCAATCATAAAGACTGAACTCATGTGTGCATCCTCATGGGGTATATAACCCGCACACAGTTGAGCTGATAACCCCTCATTGGGTGTGAACCTCCGTAAATTTGCTTAATCACACGGATTAAGCCCTAGTGTGCATTCTCATGGGGTAGCTAACCCGCACACGGTTGAGCTAACACTCCGCATTGAGTGTGAACCTCCATACATTTGCTTGCAAGACTTTCTTACATTCGTTCATTCATTAATGCATGCATTCTTCATTCCGTTCCTCTTTTTATTATCTTCCACTTTATGTTACATAATAGTTTTATTTCATTCATTAACATTCAACGTCAAGCCAAGGGAAAATAATCATACATAATAATAAGGAACACCAACATAATAGTCAACATCATCATACAGGGCATCATACATACATAACACACATCATGCATAGTCATACAATCATCATACATCATGCCCATCACATTATCTATGACCTCAAAAGTCAACTTAGACAGCCCTGAAAACCTCCCAAATCAAGGCCCACATTTCATTTGTTTCCCTAGAAAGTCAGAAAACATTCTAAGTGTTCATCCGCATTTGCCTTTTTAGTCACCCGCATTTGCTATAGTGCATCTGCATTTGCTATATTTCATCCGCATTTGTTATAGTTCATCCGCATTTGCTATAGTTCATCCGCATTTATCATCCGTATTTCCCATACTTAGACTTGCTCATCCGCATTTCATATACTTAGTCAATGCTCATCCGCATTAACTTTCATCCGCATTTCCCATACTTAGTCAATGCTCCTCCGCATTGACTTTCATCCGCCTTTCCCATACTTAGTCAATGCTCATCCATATTGATCTTCCGCATTTTCCATACTTAGTCAATGCTCATCCACATTGACTTACTTAGCAGTTAATACTCATCCGCATTAACTGTTCATCCGCATTTCTTCCCATTACTTATCCGCATTTGCTTTTGCGTACTTAGGCAGATTCTAATCTTAAACATATGAGCCTTAAACATCAGATTTCCATTCCTAATCACTGACTACATGTTCAAAGCTTAGTTCTTACCTTCTAAGCCTTAGAAACACTATCATAACATCAAGCATGAACATAGTCACACATCACACCATAACACTAACATACACACAATCAAACATAGTGGTCCGAAACCCAGTTTAATGAAAACATACATTCATGTATTTCCAACCCTAAAATCAGTTAAAACATGTAAAAGAGAGGTTCTAGAACTCACCTTTGCAGCTCTTGAGTATGGCTTCTTCCAAACTCGTTTCAAAATTGAATTCAATCGCCTAGAAACCCACTAAAAACATACCCGAACGCATACAAACACACATAAGCATAAACCCGAGGACATAACCGGTTAAGAACACCATAAAAACATGAATTCTTACCTTGAATTCTCACTTTTCTTCTTGTTTCTCTTCAAAACTGAGAGTTCTATGCTTCTTGCTACTCTCTCTCTAAAACCTGAGAATTTTGTGTGTAGAAAGGGTGATGGGCGGCCTATGTTGGATAAATCAGTAATTGTG
>BJCM01222760.1:0-11019 GCA_018326385.1 Flaveria bidentis | reverse complement strand
CTATGTGATCCAATTGACAAATTGTGTAAAACCCTAGCTAGCTAACTAATCGGAATTCTGGAGAGATCACTTTTTCTCACATTTGTTCACAACTCATTTTCATTAGAGTTTTCTAGTTAAGTAGTTTTTTAACAAACCATTCAAAAATCAGATTTACTTTTTGCACGTAGCTAATTAATCATCTTTAAATTGACTAAACACTTTCCACATACTCTTCGTGGATCGATACCCGACTTACCCTTACTAGTTAAAGGTAATAAGGTTTATTTTTGATCATCCCTTCGACAGTGATCATCCCGCACCACGTCCACCACGACCTCCACCACGTGAATCCTTGGAAGATCTACCACCAGCCATCCTCTAAACACACTATAAGATTGAAACACTAACACGATCATTCAAGGGAATAACTCAGTTGATGTCAAGTATAGTAAGTCCCTAATTACAATGGCCAGTTGTGATTAGCCACTTACTTTACTCTTCATACACCAAGCATTTCCTATCCTGACTACATCAGAATCTAAATCTACTAAAGGCACACAGGTCATATATCCTTCACACATAATACCGGTTAATCATTAAGAAAGTACTTGATGTCACACAGCTACTCGGACAGGCATCCCTTCCCTTTGTCCTATTTTCAGTTTAAGTTTTGGTTTCTTTTGAAAATTTTAACCCATTTCACTTAAACTTTGGATCTGATACCAACTAGTAAGGTCTCGTTCCCGGGACGCTCACAGCTTGTCAATCATTGCACATAAAATATATGATTTACATTAACTTAGTAAAATGTTGCAGCGGAATCATTTTAAACAACCATTTCATTTCATATAAATAATCACTTTTGCAAAATAATAAAACATTCATTACAAAATATCGTTCGTTCGTATTGCAATGCAAAAACATTATCACAACATAAAATGGATGCCATCCAAAACAAGCCAAGTAGCCACATCGTGCCATCCTCAGCAACATTTACTAGCCAACTGAAAACACATAAAAGTCAGCGTTGTTGATTGAGTTCTAGTTTTAAAATAAAATATTCTAAACTTTCTTTCAAAACCATTATATACTTTCGTACATGATCACACATCATATGTACACAAGATAATATCATTATTATCTTCCTTTACTGTTCATTAACTTTCATTCTTTACTTCTTTCCGGATAAGTGTCATTAGCTATACCCCAAACATATGCACAAAGCGGGTACTAGCCCAAAGATCATAAATGACTTCCATAACGCACATAGCTTGGCACCAGCACCGGGGCAAGAGACAAAGACCCCATCTATATACTACACCCCAAACGTATGCACAAAGCGGGTACTGGGCCGTAGATCATAAATGACTTCCATAACACACATAGCTTGGCATCAGCACCAGGGTTTGTATCCACTATCATCCATGTACTATACAACTGGCTAGTCATAAAGACTAGGCCCATATGTGTATCCTTATGGGTTAGCTAAACCATACATAGTTGAGCTAATGACATTTTAGAGTCATGCACCTCTGTACATTTGTTGCAAGGCTTTCCTTTCTATCATTTTTATTAATGCATGTAGTCTTTCATTACATTCCTCTTTTCATTATCTTCCGCTTTACGTTACATAATACTTTACCATTTACATTCACAACTATACCACGTAAAGCAATGGAAAATAAACATTCATAATAAGGAACA
Source organism: Flaveria bidentis (assembly GCA_018326385.1). Taxonomy (NCBI): domain Eukaryota; kingdom Viridiplantae; phylum Streptophyta; class Magnoliopsida; order Asterales; family Asteraceae; genus Flaveria; species Flaveria bidentis. The sequence goes on along the minus strand of BJCM01222760.1, from coordinate 9,333 downwards.
TAAACATAATCATAACCATAACATCACCATACACATCAAATCATCATGCATGCCACATCACATAATCATCATCATACATGACCTCATAAGGTCAACTTTCATCACCCCGAGGAACTTCCCAAGTAAAAGCCTACACTTTACATTTTCCCCAAAATCTCATAATATTTTCTAAGTCTTAGGCGCATGGGCATTATGCCGGCGCTTGAACTTCACTTAGGCGCATGGGGAACTTTCAGGTGCATGGGCACTATTTGGGCGCATGACCTTCTGGGCGCATGGGAACACTTAGGCGCATGGGCACTAATGGGGCGCATGGGCACTAATGGGGCGCATGGGCACTAATGGGGCGCATGGGCACTAATGGGGCGCATGGCCAACACATAGTCATTCTAGGCAACATTCTAGGCGCATGGGCACTATGCAGGCGCATGAGTGCCTAGGCGCATGAGCTCTCTGGGTGTTTGGACACTTATTCAAATTCAGCCTATTCTTAGGCGCATGACTTCTATTTGGGTGCATTGGGTTTTGGGCACATGGGAACACTTAGGCAGTTTCTAACCATTAGGCGCATGGGCCATTTTCAGGCGCATGGGCAACCGTCCAACACTATAATCATTCCAATTCAGTCCCAATCATCTTACCCACATTTTCTAAGCTTAAATCTTACATTCTAAGCAACAAAACAAGAAAATGACAACATCATAACATCACAAATCACCCAAAATTAAACACATGGGTACAACACCCACCATTTTAAAAACATTTAAATATGTATTTCAATCTCCAAAATCAATTAAAACAAGTAAAAAGGGGGTTCTCGAACTCAACTTGACAACTTTCTGGTGAACTTCTTCAAACCCGAATGTAATTGAGTTCTATCACCTTGAATTCAAACTTCTGCTCTTCTTCTTCAAAAATCCAAAATTCTACACTTTCTCTCTCTAAAATCCAAGGGCGGCCATATCACCTTTACACCAACTTTTGAAACCTTTTGTCCTTTTTGACACTTTTAACCCTCAACTTGGGTTTTATTGTGTTTCTTTCCTTTTTTCACTTTTATTCTTTCGTTCGGTCTATAAAAATATCTGAGTGTTACATATGGATGAGATAGTGATGAAACAAACCAATGATGTTTGTGTTCAAATTGAGATTGATAGTGATGAAAAGGCAATTGATGATTTAAAAGAGAAAGTTGTTGATCAAGATGAGATGATAAAGAGATTACAAGATGAGAATGCTTTGTTAAAATCTGAGAATGAAAAAAAAGAAGGGTTGATAGTTGATCTTGAAGAAAAGATTAAAAGACTGAATGAAGAGTTGGAAAGATTGAAAGAAAGTTTGCAAGAGTAATAAATGATCTGATGTTGTTACATTTGAAAGGAGATTGAAAAGAAACATAAGTTATTAGAAGTAGAAAAAGGGAAAATAAAGATTAATGGAGTTGAACTAGACCAATATCTGAAGCTAAAACTCAAAAGATTGATGTAGAAAAAAATAAATGTTGATGAAGAAGAAGTCCAAAAAAAGATTGAAGCACTGGATGATATAGATTCAAACTTTCCTAATGAGTGGTACAATGAAGTATTGGAGGAAGAAGATGTCTGTGAACTAGTTGATTCTCCGATAATGAACGTTAATGATGATATTCCTATTCCTGTGGATTTTGAGGACATAAACAATTATCTTGTTAAGAAGAAGTACAATAGGATTTTTCTAGACTGGTTGACGGTGACTCAAATAAATGAAAGTATGAAAAATGCATGTTTGCAGAGTCGTCAGCACCGGTTGATCCGAATGAGATTGTTTTGTAAGATGGTGAGTAGGTTCCTATGAGTGAGAGCTTAAATGTTGATGATATTCCTGCGAATGAACTGCACCATCCTGATCTAGAGGATATGAGTATTCATGCTCTGAGGATGAGGTTGCAATCTAGGAACTACCCATGAAAGAGACTTAGTAGACTTCAAAGTGAATCTTTAAGATGGTTCGTGAGAAGTTTCCAAGAAATAAAGAAAATGTATAACAAGATGATTATCTTAGACATGTATTACCCACAATACTTGAAGATCACCAAGAGGAATAAGGTGTTGAAACCTCAAGAGATAAAGTCCATGGAATTAAAAAGAAGAAGTCATGAGAATAGGAAGGAGTTGATAAAGATGTTTTCTGATGCATAAAAACAAGCTCATAAAGTGGATTTGGATCAAAAACAATTCTTGAAAGCTCTAGATTATGTAATTATGGAATATAAAGTGATGAATGCAGCCATGGAGCGAACTTCCTTATGGAAAGCTCTAGCTTATGCAAATATTGTCAAGAAGGATATTCCAAATATAAAGTTTATGAGGATTTCAAGCAAAGGCGTGTTAGAAGTTCATGTAAAAGATCAATCAACACCACTGGAGTTTTATGCAAATGTTGATATAGAAATTCTATCAAAGGAAACTGTCCTGGTGATGGATGCTATGGATATTAAGACAAATGAATCTAAACCCGAGCAAGTATTTTGGTAGGAAAGTTCAAGTCTTCGATAAAGAAAACTTTACGAGAATTGAGCTATACAAGGAAAAAAAATTTCAAGATCAAAGAGGAGCGAGCAGATTATTTTGACTGAAGACCATATTCAAATCTTAGGGGGGGTATTGTTGGAGCCTTGAAGATTAGCATTCAGTCTTTAGTTTTTGTTTTTGTCATAGTGTAGGGACTTATTTGTAAATATATGTTCCTTAGTTTCTTTGATTAGTATAAATAGGATTATATGCATTTTTATGTAGGTAAATGTTCAGAGAATACTTAGAACTCTTTCATATTTTACATTGTAATCCTTTGCATCTATCAATAAAACTTCTGTGAATTTTTGTTATTTTTGCATAGTTTGATTACTTCGTTCATATAATTGTCAATTGCATTACATCATTAACACAGATCGATCCATTTGAACCTATCAAGTTACTGGTTATTACGTTTCTATCTTCTATCTTTCTTGTCATTTTCAAGTTTATTATATGCTAAACTCTTAAATATCATATAATGTGATAAACTGAAGATCATGTATAGGTTGGACTCACCTTAGTTTAGATTATTTACTTTTGATTGTAATAGGTCTTTCGTTAGTTTCCTTTTGTATGTATTTAGTTTTATGTGATATTAGAGTCCAGCGAAACTGTAAGCGAAACTATAGTTTCGCTCACAGTCAGCTGATTAGTTAGCCTGGCGAAACTACTATTTTGCTGGGCGAAACTATAGTTTCGGCAGTACAGTTTCGCTGACAGTGAAACTGACTGCGAAACTAAGACTGCTATATATAGATTTGATCTTTTTCATTGTTGGGTAAGCTTGCAAAATCCTAATCGTTTATCATTGTTGCAAGTTACCATATTAAAGCAGTTATTACACAGAATTATCATTGTGCTTTATGTGAATGGATTATTATTGTGTTCAATCTTCTTTGTTCATGTTGTTTAGTTTTTGTGTTGGATATTGAACGATTAATCATCTCATTTGCACTTTTATGCGATCAATGGACCAACAATATAATCACTTGCACACTAATGCACAAGCCTTGCTCTGTAGAGATCGTTACAAAATTCAAGAAATCCTGAAGTTGGATGAGGGTTTTTGCCAAAGGATTGTGGGGTACTAACATTCTAAAGCATCTAATTGAACCTTAACGAATCATATGTTGTTTGTTGAAAAAGATAAGGCTTGGGTTTAAGTGGACAAACATATCAACAATCGTTATTGATCAGTTTAAGAATTTCAAAAATCATTCAAAGATTGTGATTATAGATTCAGCTATCGGTATGATCTTATTGTCGGTCAATAACTAAATTCTTCTCTGTGCTAATACATATCTTGAGGATGTGATCTCTAATCATTTTGATCTCAGTAATTGTCATTAAAAAGGGGGCGAAACTATACTTTCGCTATTTGTTTCGCTAGACGAAATTGCAATTTCGCTTAGCATTCTCATCTTATGCGATGTCTTTTTGATCTGGACTCAATCTGACGAAATTGCAACTTCGCTTAGCGAAACTATAGATTCGTCTGGCGAAACTACGGTTTCACTAGCTGCGAAACTATATGCTATTTAAGTCTTTTTGCGAAACTAAAATCTCACTTTCGCATAATCGACCTGTGACGCTCCTCAGGGCTTCTTCGTGTTCATATCCTCTGATTTTGTCATTCTGTGTTGTTGTTACTGATTGACTGTTGATTTATGTTCGCAAGTGAGTTTCAAACTCAGGCCCACCCTTTAATCGTGTTAATAACATCTCATTGTGGATATTTTTAATCGAGACTCTTTGGTACCTTCGCTGTTTGTTCAGCGAAACTACCAATAGTCCAGCGAAACTGAACGGAAGTTCTTGATTTCTCAGCGAAACTATAAGGTTATGTTGTCCAGGCGAACCTAACAGTTTCGCTACCTAGCTTTCAGTTTCGCTATGTCGAAACTATAGTTTCGGCAGTCTAATTTACCTTCTTGTTTGGGCAAAACTATGTGCTTTTACTAGCGAAACTATACTTTCACCTGCCAAAACTAAATCTAACACTGCGAAACTATATTTTCGGCCAACGAATTTATATATTTTATTTATTTTATTTTTTTATTTTTATTATTCTTTATTCTCTCTTATGTATTCATTCCTATCACTTTATTCTAATTTATTTCATCTGTTTCTCAGGTTTCTATGGCTAATTTAAAGTTCGACGAAAGAAACAACGTCACTGCTATTTTGGATGATACACATCAGAAAACAGCTGGGTTTAGAGATTGTATTAGATGCTGCAAAGATCTCCTATATCTTATGCTATATCTCATTCCACTACCATATATGACCTTCATGTCAGAGATTTCTAAAGATCTGCTGAATATGACACAAGAGGAAATACTCAAAGAATTAACCAAAGTCCTAGAGCACGAGGTGATTATTACTGCAGAGACAGTCTTGAGGATATTGAGGCTAGAGGAAGATTTTGGTGAAGAGGTGTCTATGTCTGATACACAGGTGTTTGAAGCATTCAGAAGCAAGGGTTATGAGGGGCTTGTTTTTGGTTTCCCAAAGGAGATCAAAAAGTCTTTTCTCTCCAAGGAATGGAGATTTATTGCTCATGTTTTCATCATGTGCCTAGATCACCTTAAAGGTGGATCAGACGGACTAAATATTGACTGGGCTAAAGCAATGGTGTTGTGCTGCAAAGGAGAGAAGGCAAACATAGCCAGATTGATATTCCCTTGCATGGCTGAGCATGTTATGGCCTTGAAGAAAGATAAATGGTTGTTGTATCCTCGATTTCTTCAAATGATCTTTGATGACCTTATACCAAATGTGCCAAAACACGGGGTGGTGAAAAGGCTGGTACAAATGAATCTTCATATCTTTGTTGACTGTTGTGCTATTCGCCATGATTTTAGTGGAAAGATAACCCATCTCAGGAAGAACATGTATCCACCGGAGAGATGGAACTACATTAGATGAGTGGATGAATCTGAGAATAAAAGAGGTGAAGAAACCAGGGCACAACAATCTGATGCAACCAAGAAAAGAAAGAGATATGCTAAAGAGAAAGACTATGATTTTGAAGAAGAGATAAATGAAAGAGCTGAACAGATCAGGAAAGAAAAGGAGAAGAGGTTAAAGAAGAAAGCTGATACAGCAGATTCAGAGAGGTGAACTAAACAGAGACATCAAGCATTCACTGAGAGGAGGGAAGAAAGAGGAAATCTAGATGAAAATATGATTCGTAATCTTAATAGTTCTTTAGCAAATGAACTGAGTATGATAAAGACGAACCTCACCAACCAAGAGATTAGGGAGAAACAAAAGGATGAGATGATAGATGGAATGAAAAAGATGCTTGTTGATCAAAACCGTCTACTAAAGAAGTTGTTTGAAGAGATTGGCCAACTGAAAGCTGCAGTCGGCCTGCCTAATCAACTAGCTCAATCTGAGTTAGATGATTTGACTAATACATCAAAGTCCCCGTTCCTAAACGTGGGTACATCATCTAAGGTAGGAGAGGGCACGTTTGGTGCAACAACTGATGATGCTGTAGATTGTAAAGTAAGAAATGAAGAAGTAAGATAGGAGAATGAGGAAGAAATTTTTGAGACTGGGTTTATAAATATGGGTCTTGATGTTGAGAAGGATTTGGTTGGAGAATAAGTGGTGAGGGAGAAGTCGGTGGACCGAGATGGTGAGAAGGAAAAGAGCTTAGTTGATGAAGAAGAGGATGATGAACAACTTGTAGACTATGATTCTGAACCTGAGTTCTATGAAGTTGATGAGAGGCTGTTGATCTATGTAGCTAAGAAAGGAGAGCTTGATGAGGATGTATTTGAAATAGATAAAGATGAGTGGTTCGTTAAGGAGAAAGAGGCTGAAGAACTGACTCCCCTATTCTAACACATAGAAGGGTTGAGTAGGAAAGAGGCTGATAAGCGGATCATAAGTTGGTGCTATAACCCAGCCTTAAAATGTTCATGATAAAAAGGAGAGGTGGTGGAATTAGCTACTTGCATAAAAGGAAGGCTTTCAAGACCTTGACTAATGGGATCTAAGGTGACTGGCAACTCTGCCATTACTGAAGGCAAATCTGAGTGAATGAGCCTCTCTACTAGAGAAAGAAATTCAGAATGAGGTAAATGACAATTTTGAGTCTTTTGGTTGTATGAAGGCTGAGAGGAAACGTTCAAAAAGAGACAAGGATTGGGAGACCGGGAAGGGAAGAATTATACTAAGGGTGAAACCCCCAAGGACCGTGAACAGGGTCAGATTTGCAGATCCCCTTCCCGAACGGTTACAGAGCTTTGAAAAGTGGTTTTATGAGAATAATAAGGGGGAGGCAGTCATCAGGGTGAAGAATGGTGCAGAGATCAAAGTCTTTGATCTAATGGAACACTTCAGTTTTTGTGATGAAGACCTGCTGATTCTTTGTGAGAATCATATTAAAGCAGGTGCAGGTGAGGAAACGAGAAAGGAAGCCAGTCTTTTTATGACTATAGCAAACAAAATCAGAGGTGTTAGGGTAGAGGTGAAGAGATTAGCTGAGAGAGTAAGGGCTCAAGATGACCTAAACATGGATGTACAAGATTTGGCTAAGCAGTTGAGCGAGCAAGTGCTCATCCAAAAGAGGCTAATGAAGCAGGAGGAAACCATGGAGAATCTAGTGCTGAAGCCTCTTAAGGAGTTGTTGCAGGAGGTTCTGAAGATTAATCTAAGGCAACGAAGGAAACTGGAGCTGAAAAGACACATCAAGACGAGTGAAGATGGTGAGTTCCAACATAGGGGGAGTATTGAAGATCATGTATAGGTTGGACTCACCTTAGTTTAGATTATTTACTTTTGATTGTAATAGGTCTTTTGTTAGTTTCCTTTTGTATGTATTTAGTTTTATGTAATATTACAGTCCAGCGAAACTTTGAGCAAAACTATAGTTTTGCTCATAGTCAGCTAATTAGTTAGCCTGGCAAAACTACTGTTTTGCCGGGCAAATCTATAGTTTCGGCAGTACAGTTTTGCTGACAGCGAAACTATCTACGAAACTAAGACTTCTGTATATAGATTTGATCTTTTTCATTGTTGGGTAAGCTTGCAAAACCCTAATCGTATATCTTTGTTGCAAGTTACCATTTCAAAGCAGTTATTACACAGAATTATCATTGTGCTTTATGTTATTGATTATTAATGTTCATTGTCTTATTGTGAATGGATTATTATTGTGTTCAATTTTCTTTGTTCATGTTGTTTAGTTTTTGTGTTGGATATTGAACGATTAATCATCTCATTTGCACTGTTATACAATCAATGGACCAACATAAACTAATGGTGGTTTATATTATGCTAATTTCAGATAAAGTTTTGACAGATAACATCTAAATTTGAACATAAAGTTATAAATTTTTGATTTCTAATTGTGAATATCATACAATATTGAAAATGTTGGAGCATATATTGTCATATATAGTGTGTCCGTTGCTTGTCGAATAGTCTAGGCTTAATGTAATATACCTGATATGTTGTAAACACATGAAACTGGGTCATTCGCAGGAGCATATGCGAATGAGACTGAGTCGTATGACTGAGCCATGCTAATGGACCAGTCGTGCGACTGAGAGATGCGATTGGGACATTCGTAAGACTGAACCATAAGTATGGTCCAGTCGTACGATTGAACCATACGCATGCTCCAGTCGTACGATTAAACCATACGCATGCTCCAGTCGTACGATTGAACCATACACATGGTACAATCGCACGAATGGCCCAGTTGCATCTAATATGGGTCGAGGCCTATATATACCAGTTTCAATGTGTAGAGAGTTAAGGATTTGAGAGGAAGTCTTCCCGGAGCCTTGGGCTGCCGGATGAGAGGGGAGATCATGCTCAATCTTCCCCTTACCAAGAGTCTTGATTCTTATGTTGTAACGAGCTTGTAATTGTTAGGTTTTATCAATGAAACCATTCATTATAGTTCGTTTTATTGATTGTCTCTTGGTTTTTGCTGTTGTTTATCCTTCCGTCAAGAACATGCTCGGATGTTTACCGATCCAAGCTACTTCACAATTGGTATCAGAGCCGGTTACTTCTGGAATGATCTAACAATCATTCTAGCAACCCGAGCTCTTGATTTCTGGATCAAATTTCAGATCTTGACGTTAAACCCACTTCGTGTTCTTCGTGTTTTGCTCATATCTTGTTACGTGTGGTGTTTCTATGTTAAAATAGAACTCGAAACCACGTTCTAATCACCCTTTCGAATCTGATGATGTCTATTTTGTTTTGGTTCATGTAAAATTCGTCAGATTAGGGTTTTGGGCAGCTCTGGCGGCTGCAGATCTGAAAATCTTGCTACGATGATGGTGTTTTGCAAAGTAAACGAAAGCTGTTGTGCCTAAATTCATTTTCAGGGATGTGTAACAACCTGACGGATCGACAACGTTGTCTAATATGGTTTTCGTTTGATTCTATTAGCAACTAGAGCAAAGATTGACTGAAGATTGTAAGAGGTGTTATCTACTATTCGCAAGCAATGTCCAAGGGGGAATTTGTTGGAGCATATATTGTCATATATAGTGTGTCCGTTGCTTGTCGAATAGTCTAGGGTTAATGTAATACACCTGATATGTTGTAAACACATAAAACTAGGTCATTCGCAGGAGCATATGCGAATGAGACTCAGTCGTACGACTGAGCCATGCTAATGGACCAGCCGTGCGACTGAGAGATGCGATTGGGACATTTGTAAGACTGAACCATAAGTATGGTCTAGTCGTACGATTGAACCATACGCATGGTCCAATCGCACGAATGGCCCAGTCGCATCTAATAT
>BJCM01222725.1:0-34314 GCA_018326385.1 Flaveria bidentis | reverse complement strand
AAGACCAATATCTTCCAAAGCCAAACATGAAGTCTTTCGAAGCCTCAGAGACAAAGTCTTCCGAAGCTTCAAGTTCATGAAGACAGATTTCTTTCGAAGACTTTTAGTAACATGCTTTATCTGATGTACTGTTCCATAAAGCTGGACACCTTTCCGTTACGCCTCTGCAAGTCACCAACTTACATGAGTTGGTGAAAAGGTCCATGCTTTTGGTAACTGTACATTGAGGTCTTGAGTCTGTAACTTTCTACTTTATGTACTTTATCCTTTTTGTAATAGATAAGGATATGAGCTACGACATGTCATAGTCACAAGTCAAAAGGCAATCTGCCTTTTGACTCTACAATTGATTTTGTTTGTGTCTAGTAAATTGTATCCAGTTGGCTTTCAAAGTATAGCCGGCTGTAGGATGTAGTATAAGTATCTCATGTTCTTGTATCTTTCCCATATGTTTTGTAACACTTGTAATAGAACATAGAGAAAGCAATATAATGCATTCTTGAAAACCATACACTTGTGTTCTTTGTGTTCTGTCTCTTGCATTACTTGTCTTCTTAGTATCTCAACTTGGTTAATCCAGTTTACTGGTTGATTAAAGTTTAGTTAATCTCCTCTTTGTGTTGTTGTGTTGTAACTTACACCCTTCAACGATCCTGCAGAAAGTTTATGTGCTTTTAAAGAAGAAAAAAATAAGAGATTGTAAAATGATAAACTTACCCCCATTTAACCATAAAAACTAACTGTCATTAATGATGGATAATTTTTTCACAACATTTCACAAAAATTTGGACTATCTTTGTATTTTTTTTAATCCCGAGTACCAAACATGCAACCTGATAAAACCTTTCGACTATCATTAATGTAAATTTTTGTAATGGCCTTCCATTTCAGTCGTTTAATATTGGCACATGTTCCCTGCATAAGGACTCGAGACTAGTAGTTCTTCTTCCCCTCATCACATAACACTTATTTGGGTTCTACGTTTTGTGATCATTTCACTTGTTTTGTAAGCAAGTTGTAGTAAAAACTTCATGGACATTGGTCGTAGGTTTCATGGGTGTCCTAAGAAGCTAAGTTTGATTCCTTTAATCACAACTTCTATTTCGTCTTGATCTAAATTTAGCTAATTGGATATACTTAAGGGATAAAATTAAATGTCGCTTTATTAGACGGTGTGATCCTTGTATGTATCAAAGATTGATGGAATCGTAATTATCTCCTTCATCTTCATCACTAACTCTTCAATTCTTGTATTCAAGGGTTTTTTATTTACTAAGGGTAATATAGTTAATTCACATGAACTTAACATAATTATACTAACAGAGTTAATGGTTTGGGTGAAATTGAAACAAAACACGAAACTATTGGACCATCGGTGTAATAAATGAACTATTGGATTAAAACCGTGATTTTCGTCAAACCACAGGGACGAAAATAGTAATTTACTTTATATTCAATAATAAGCAAATAGTGTGGACATAGGGTATCTAAAAGTAAACCTGGAATCGGAAAACATAAATAATACTTGACCCTTAAAAAAGCTCAAACACGTGTCCTACATCTAAGGCGTTATGATTATTATCAATCATGTTTGTTGACATGACACACACTTGATCAAAGGGGTAGGACCCCATTGTAGAATAAACTCCTTGGGACCACTCCCGTTATCATACATGATGTTTTTACATGCACAAATACTCCCTTAACTCACTCTCTATTCATCTTAAACCTCTATTCTAATAACCATTACTTATTCTGACGTTGGATTCCCTTTCCGTGATGCCTTAAGGGGGTGTTTGATTTTGTGTAGGCAAGGAGCAGAGTAAATTGACTTGGTAAATTAGAGTTTTATGGGAGTAATCAGGATCCGGTCAGGGGCTCGCATTTATTGACATAAAGGCACGTAGTTATTATAGACATGATTGATATTATACTTGTACACATATTTGAAAACCCCAACATATTTGCATCACTACTCATAAGACTAAAATCAAAATCAAACATTTGTTTAATAACATAACAATTACATAACAACATTCTAAGTGATGTAAAAAACTTATTAACATCAAGCAAATTAACAAAATTAATGTAATTGTAAACCTAGTGTATATATAATTAGGAAAAGTTTGCAGTACAAATCCTATAATTTGTGCGAATGGTACGAAGTAACGAGGACCATTGATCTAAGATATGAATGGTTCAGATTTAAGATTGAATAATCACCAAGAGAATATGCCTGAAGGGGTAGAATTGAATATATCTTACAATTGTTGACTTTTGTTACATCCCGGCGAAAGCATGAAATGCTTGGGTGTGACTCTTTTGGCTCAGAACACAGTGATCACAAGGTAATTATAACAAGTAATATGATAAGTAACATAACATAACACTTCATATATCATTATAGATAGATATAAGCATGGGTTACATTTAAATTCATACACAATTTGTCCACATAAGACTTTTACATAATTTCAACGTAACCCTAGTACAAAAGTGTCTATTAACTACTTCACTCTTCGGTAGTAGTGGAAATGCGCATCCATTATTATACTAAGATGTTACACATTCACAGTTAATTTGACACACGTTCTTCCTATCACTTCACCCCTTCCATTATAAATGTCAAATGAAAACATGACACTGTTAGTCATTTTGAAAACCTGAAAAAGCATACTCAAAACAGTCAACATAATGTTGGTGAGAACATAGGTTTAATTACTAAACAAAATATATTGATGCAATATAAATAAGATTACAACCAAACCTACTTATAAGTCATGAGATTTGTAATTGTCACAAATACAAATCAAATAATCAGATAATATAGCATTACAACACTCATCCTGTTGGTGGAAAATATTTTCTTAAGTAGCGCTACCTATATTATCAGACGGTTCCTCATCCGAATTAATGGTTGTAGCTTATGGCACAATGACAATATATCTCAAAAAGTCTTATTTATATAAACATCAATCTCGAAATAGTATGCATTTTCCCCCGAAAACACATAAATGTAAAAATGGGGCTATGAATCTCATTTAATTTTCCAGCCAAATCAAGAAATTCCTACAAAATAATTATTTGTTAGAATAAAACAAATTCTTTAAAATTTTCAGCATTTTAATTGAAAATTCTAAACCGGTAGCTTTTGTCTTTCCTAAAATCTTAAAATTTCGGTATTTTAATCATTCAAAAATATAGTTCATTCCATAAAATTTCAGACCAACAATTCATAACAAACAATTTACTAGAAACTTTACAAGTTTCATAATAATCGGCAAAAATACACATATAACTCTAAAAATTCCCAAATTCACACATACAGTTCTATTCAGAGTATTATAATTTATATAAATTGTTCATAATTTATCTTACTGTTTGCTATTTTTCCCAAATTTCTAATTACAAAATATTCTAAAATATATAACTCAATCATATATGCGAATTAAATCACGAAATTTATTAAACAATTTACATAAAATATAAGGTCCATCATACAATGTTTCTAGATTTTTAACAGGTACGGAGATTTTGTATGAATATTTTCTTTTATTTCCTTGAACAAATTATATAAAATAATCCACCCATAATCATTACATAGAAATTTACTAGATATTAGTTATATCATTTCCCAATCATCTTCTAAATTTATTCCCAAAATCACATTTTGTTAAGTATTTAACCTGATTTATCAAGAATATTTGTGTTTCAACCCTTTAAATCCTTTCTTTTTGTTTAAGTTCTTGGTTTTTATAAAACTTCTGTATTTTTAGTTTTTGAATATCTTTTTCTTACTGATTTTTGAATGAAATCATATTTTCATGAGTTTTCACTAATAATTTTGATGATTCTTTAAAGGGTTGGTTCATATGTGTTTAGTTAAACACATATACATTTCTTAAACTTGTTAGTTTTGAGAATCTACCCTTGTTTGGGAGTGAAGAAAAGATTTAAAGAATGGCTTGGCTAGATCCTTGATGACCTACTTGATATGGTGGTTCTTGATTTTGGAGTATTGATCATGATAACTTGAGATGATGTCTTGGATGATTGGTTGGTGTTGGACCCAAAAGAAGCAAGAAATGATTAGAGTTGATGTGGAGACCGAGAGCAGGGTATTGTTGGTGGTGGAGGTGGATGAAGAGCCGAGAAATGATGTTGGCTTGTATGGAAAACCGAGAGAGAAAGAGAACCAAGTTCGGTTGTGGTTATGGTGGTTTGCGGTGGATTGTGGTTGTGTGTGGACTCCATCGACCGAAGGCTTTAAGATAGTGGAGTTATCATCATTAAGCCTACTCTTAGGTTGATGTGGTGTAATCAATAGAGATGCTTAGTTGGTTCTAAAGGTGGCATATTTGAGAAGAGCTTAATGTAAAGGTGATACTAGGTGGCGGTCCATAGGGGTTGCTTAGTGTATAGTCAGCTAAGGGTGAGATTAAGGAGTTAATGACTTAATTTAGTGGTTAATCGGGTAGTCTTGACGAACCGGGAGTGATATTTATGTGAGTGTTCAAGTGATTAAAGTTTTGTTAACTTTAGTTTTGATACAAGGTTTCTTGATGTAATCTTATTTGGTGATGTTTGATTAAGGTTAAATACATTACATATAGTTAAGGTATCTAACATTAAGCTAACTAATCATATTACTCTTAAGATGGTAAACACATAATTCATCATGCATACCTACGTGAACATTCATGCACGCATGCACAAATACACATTCAAGGATTCATATTATCAATAGAAATTAACTTAAGTATATTCTAAATAAAACAAATGTTTACTATTATCTCTTAGGAAATATTAAACTACTTAACCTTGGTTTTAGGGTTGTCACAACTTTTTTTAAATTCCTTCCTTTTTCTTAACACGTATAACTTTTTCATATGACATTATTTTTTTAATATAATATAAAAATAACCATTTTATCCTCTTTAATATGAGTATAGTATTGGTATACTTTTTATAAAAAACAACATTTAAAAAAACGTCTATGTGTTGTGTGTATAACTTGAGTATAGAACTTGCGTGATATAATTTGCATGATTATTTTTTATAACGTGAGCAATTTTACTTTACGTAATATCAAATATATCTTGCGTAATAATACATATAACTTACGTAATTATGAATATAACTTCCGTAATTATGTACATCATATGCATAGTTGTGACGCGAAAGAAACTACCCCTCCGCCAGAAAATACTTGTTGTGTGCTTGTGACTTCGTATGCTTCACATGAAATTTACACTTTATAGAGTAACCGACCCCTATTCTTATTCTATTATGATGTAACTTATACATAACAACTAGAAAAAACCACTGCATTTGCACAAGTAGATCAACTTATCGGTCACAAATTCACACAGATATAAACCTAAAAATGTAACATATAACCGTAATTGATGATCAATACACCAACTTACCACTGAAATCAACTTCATATTGAGAACAATATTTGTAATTTACTCTAGAATTTATGATAATCGAGGAATCATGACGATGAATGCAACATACATGTGTGTTTGTATGCATGTACATATCATGTACGTGTGGCATACCAATGTTGGCAATGGTGATACCCGAAACAACGTCGGATCGAACGAGGGCAAGATTGTAATTACGATTTTATCGACACGAGTTTCGTTCTCAAATTGGTGAAGGGGATCATCGGAGAAGAAGACCTCCGACAGTTTTCGCCGGAGTTTCCGAAAAGTTGTTTTCTCTGGCGCCGGCACCGGACTGACGTCATGTAATTCCAATGGCGCCATTGTTTCCGGCGGAGCTGATGTAGAAACTATGGTGGGTTCTGGGTGGTGATGACCCGACCCGGAATAGTTCCACACACAGGTTGTATTAAAACCCATTTTTGTTGAATGGATAGTTATGGTGGACTGTTGATTAGAGTGATAATTGAGTTTATATAGGGTGGGGATGAAGGGTATGAATGGAAATTGATTTCGAAGCCAAGGGGCAATATAGGGATTAACAATTGTCAAATTTCAAAACATTGAACCGATATTTTTTAATTAGTAAATCTACTGTATTTTAAATTACTTCAAACATATCGACTTAATGTTTTGATTCAAATCCAAGACCTCTTATGTGAGAGGCAAGAACCTATACGAAATGAATAAGTCGCTCACATTGGCTCTGGAACAAGATAGGTTTTAACGGGTTTAGTTCATTTAAGTAGTGCTTTTAGAAATGGGTCGTACCGACTGGTCTGACCAAAGGTTGAACCAAACATAGTGGTTGGAACATATTTAAATTTCTTTAAAAAGTTGCTTATTTTTTCTCATTCAAAATGTTTTTTTTAGTTACTTATGTATTAGATGATCCATACATTAGTTATTATGTTAGAAACCTATTTATTATATTGGTGAAATAAATTTTACATATTAAAACACTAGTTTTAAAAACACGTGTTTCACACTGGTTTAATTAAAAAATATTAAATTAATAGCTAACAATTAATATTTAAAAATTATAAAATCATTTTTTAATTAGATATAATTCACATTATATATAATCAACTAACTTAGATAATAAAGTAATAATATCTTTTAAAAATTTCGTCTTAAAAAGTTTTTAATTTAAAATGCTTTTTAGGCATTCCAAGTTTTTATAAGTATTTTTTTCATTGTAATATTCATTTATGTCATCAAGAGCATTAACAGTAAGTTTATTATCTTTATCCATATAATTACATTAAAAATCATGTTATTTTCTTACTCTTTTTCAATTAAATAATAATTTTTATACCTTTATCATTACTTTTTTTCTCTCCTTCACTCACAACCACTTTATAAAATATTAAAAAAATTATAAGGATTAAACGGTGATTCTTCAAATATAACAAACCATGATAACATTTTCTATATTCTTCACTCACAATCACTCAAAACCATTCCATATAATATACCGAACACACTCACATATTTTTAAGAATTCCATTGTGAATGCTCTTATCAATCATAAATATACAAGGTATCAAAGTTGATTCAATAATTAAAAATATTAACTTGATGTTTTTGGCATGAGGTAATATAGTAAACAAATTAATAGAATTAATGATGCAATAAAATAGAAAGATGAATGAAATGGACAAATGAATTACATAATTCATTACCATTTTATTATCATGTCTGATTATAATGTGAGAATGAAATAAATCATTATCTTATGATGTTTATTGGCCAGAAAAAAACGAAAACAATGAAATATAGTGATTGATGTGACGGTAGTGACGGGTGGTGGGAACAATGAAAGTGTAATAAGAAATTACCTTATGAAGAATAAAAGTAGGGGGTGAATAAATAATTGTGTAATAAAAATTCATATTCCGCTAACAACTCAAACATTTTTTTCATCCGCTAATAATAGTTCATTTGATTTCGCCTATCATGTATGCATACCAAACATTACCATAATTTTATTTATTTTCTGACTTTAACTTTTAAAAAATGATAATTATAAACTCCAATTGTAGATGTCTACTTTATTAACATTTTTTCGTTGCGAGGTCCTTAATTTTAACAACATTTGACGTGAATTTTTTCAACAACTTCGGTTTTTATATATAAACTAGGTTGGTCCACCCGCACATGCACAGGCTCATTTATGAAATGTTGAAAACGTGACTCTACGTTTTTATTAGATTTGAGAAATGTTTACTATTCTAATATGGTCATATATTCATAGACTCATCTATGATGACCAAATTTTCAGAATTCAAGTAAACAAACAACTATTTATTTTTCTCTAAATCCACAAACATCAATTACAAACCCATAGTCAAATCAAATTTTATAAATAGCATCAATGCATTTATTTTGTACCCCAAATAAACAAAATCAATTGCATCGATAGTTAAATCTATAGTTAAAGAAGAAGAGAAATAAACATAACTACAAACATTAACCATAGGCATAAAGTGAATGTGTTTTTGGCATATCATAGTGAAATTAACCAAACCCGAGCCAATTTAGCAATCATCTTCAGCATCATCATCAACAACCCCAAAACCAAACTCAAAGTGTTGGCCACATCATTGTTTTGATTATGTAAGCAAGCTCAAATAAGGTCCATCTTTTAGACCAAGTACACTCATCATAGCCTTGTAACGCTCGGAATAAAGTCGAGACGAGTAAGTTAATATTAATGGGCTTAGCCGGGATTATTTAAAAGAAAATAAGCGGGAGATGGAGTATGGACCGAGTAGACCTCGCGGGTTATGTGTTCAACGAGTTTTAGGTCCCGGGAACGCCCGGTATACATAAACGGATCAGCTTGAGCCACTCTCATTTGCAACTCAACACCCAATTTCTAGAGAGAGTGTGTAGAGAGAGAAAGTGGGGAGAAAATGGTGATTCAAGGCTCGGTTGATCAAGAGATTGAAGATCGGTGTTCGTGGACATCCAAACAACAAGAAAACACCAAGAATCCATGTAAGAAACATCATTTAATCATTTCTTTTGATGTAAACCCGGATTCTAGGACTTGAGGTTTTTGAAAATGGTAAATAATCACCCAAAACTTATGTTTTTGTGTAAGAAAACATGTAAGAAGCTTAGATATAGTTTATTGGGTGATAAACCAAAGTTTTAGGTGTAAAAGATTGAAGTTTTGGGTTAATAACGGGCTGGAGCGTCATTTTTATGCGTCTAGAGAAACTGACAGTTCTTCCTGTGAAACTGTGGATCATCCAACGAAACTATAGTTTCGCTGGTAATTTCTCAACCATGCATTCCAACGAAAGTTGGGCGAAAATGCCACGCGAAACTAGCAGCGAAACTGTTGTTCATGTAGCGAAATTAGCAACGAAATTAGGCAAAAATTAACTTATTTGAGTGTTAACCTATCTGCAGGTTGTGTAGTGTGACCCTTGCTTAGAAAGCTTGATTGAGAAGTTACTCACCAAGTCCAGGTGGGTTCTAGATCCTCTATTTTAAAGGTTTTAAACTATTTGGCACTGGCATATTTAAACATTTTGATAAGATTTGGGGTGAATTCCCGTATGTTCATGTGTATGTGTAGAGAGATGGATGGTGTATGATGATTATATGATGATGTGTGATGTTGTATGTGATGTTTACGGCAATGTTATGTGTAAATATGTTGTGTTGACTTTTTTGTTCCTATTATGTATTAGTCCGTGACTTTACGTGGTGTGATTCTGATAATAAACGTAAAGTATTATCTTAACGAAGTGAAAGATTTAAGATAATGAAAGTGGAATATAATGTGTGAACGTATTAAAGTCTTGCAAGCAATGTATGGAGGTTCACACCTAAT
Source organism: Flaveria bidentis (assembly GCA_018326385.1). NCBI lineage: Eukaryota > Viridiplantae > Streptophyta > Magnoliopsida > Asterales > Asteraceae > Flaveria > Flaveria bidentis. Next base: position 25,014 of record BJCM01222725.1, on the reverse strand, counting down.
GAAGGGTGTTAGCTCAACGGTGTGTGGGTTAGCTACCCCAGAAGGATGCAACCTGGGTCTATCTTTGTGATTGGCCATATGTATGAGACCCTTGTCGCTTACCCTGGTACTATGGTCAAGACACCGGGCACAATGTATGGTGGTCTATTTATAGACCTCGGCACAATACCCACTTTATGCATGACGGTGGGGTATAGCACATGATATTGGTACAAATAAATTTACCTCGGTACTGTGGTCAGGCCACCGGGCACAATGTATGGGAGTCTATTTATAGACTTCGGACCAGTACCCATGTAACATTCGCCAATTTTCAAATTATAATCCAAACCCGAATTCATTTTGAATTTTCATATGATATAAATTTCTTTATTTAATCTAAAGAATTATATGGATTATAAATGTAAGAAACATAAAAATTGTATTTTTTTTAATTATAAACCCATTTTAACAATATCTAATAATTTTATAATTATAAAGTAAGCTTTATAAACTTACAAGGTTGATTGCCATTTATGGGATTTGAGATTTAATTAAAATTAATAATTAATAAGAAAAGTATTTTATGTTAATTATGAACTTTATAAAGTTCAAGTGGATAACAAAATTTTCATTTTAAATTGGGTTTAACAAGTTAAGGGTTCAAAATGTAATTCATGAAACTATGATTTTAAAAGTTTGGACATAAAATAGTAGATTACTAAAGTTTCAGGGACTAAACATGTAAATTTCTTAAAAACCCAAACCACCCTCTTTCTCTCTCCCGTAATTCTGGCACCGGGAGCGGCCATCCTCCGGCCAAGCTCCGGTGGCCGCAATACACCCCCAAAACCCATCAATTTTTGAGTCCGAAAGAGCTAGTTGACTCGGGGGATCTCTCGAGCTTGAACCCACGACTTAATTAAACATTAAAGCTCGATATTAGAGGGTCTCGAACCAAAACGCACATCTAGATCGTTTTATAACCGTTCAATGTACAAAGATTGATGATTAATCAAATTAAACGTACAAAAACGTTCGGATAATCATTGCTAAGCTTAATGCATAGTTTAATTCGAGTTAAATCATCAATTAAACATCTAATCATAACCGAAATGTTCGAATCGAAATCAAAACCCAACCGGCACCTTAACGTACAAATTGGGGCTATTTAACAGAGGGGAAAGCTTTCATATGATTCCTTTCAACTTTCTGAACCTTTAATTGCTCGAATAATTCACTCATTCATCGATTCCAAACTGCTTCTTCCTCGCGAGCAAGTTGAGTCAAACCCGAAGCTTAAACATTATCAATCGATCGTAATCAACTGAGTTTAATACACTATTTTACTCGAGATTACATAGGGAAGAAAAGCCCTATGATTAATCTGGGTAACAACATCGAATTGAGATACAATTTGAAACATTTACAATCTAGGGTTCTTGAGCGATTTGGGGGTTTATTTGAAAGATGATTTTTATTAATTGATTTGTAATTTAAGATAAGTTCTGGGCTTTAGCCCAACTGGTTACCATATCATCTTTGTATGCTAGAGGTCACGGGTTTGAACCCGGCCTCTTGCATTTATTTTTTTAAAGCCAATTTTGTATATTTTAAACTTCAAAAATTATACTAATATGTTGTTAAATCAAAGTAAAAGTGATTTTTATAACTAAAATACTTCAGAAATTATTAAATTAAATTTAAATGTATTAAAAACTTATGATTTTAAATTTAATTATTTTTTTTAGAATAACAAAGGTTATAAAACATTATAAATTCTTTTATGAAATTTAAATGCTAAAAATATAATATCGTTCAAATTTAGATTATTTCAAAATATTATAAATTTATATGTTAAATAACTAATTATTCATCTAATCATTTAAACATGTTATATCATAATTAGTTAATAAATTTATTCGTTAACTTTTATTTAAATTCTTGAAATTTATAAAATAATATAATTTGCTTTTTCCTTATTTTCAAGGTTTTGTATTATAAAACCTTTATGTTAAATCATTTTAAAAGCTCAAAACTTTATAAAATGATTTTAAATAACTTTAACGTCATTTAAATAAGTATTTAATTAATTCTCGTTATCAACCTTTAAATAATTAATTATTAAATTAATTATTTCTTTTCACATATTAAACTTAATTTCTATTAAATCAATAACTTAAATTGTTGAGACGTCTTTAACTATTCTTGGACTTAAATGATTTATATTATCTTTATTAAGTCAAAACATAAACGATTCGTTATTTTTACTTAATTATTTAAACCCCCAAATTCCAATTGAAACCCTAGTTCATGTCCAATTGATAAACTTATTATCGAGCTTAATCTTGGAATCTATACGTTTAGGTAACTTGTAAAAAGAAATCATTGGAGCCTCGTCTAGATTCTTATCATCATATTATTTACATCTTGTGAGTTTTTCTCTTGCCCCCTTTTTACTTTATTTCACACTATTTTGGGGTGAAACATGTTAACTTTATACACATACACTTATAAACATTTGAGACTTTAAACACTTGCAATTCATCTTTATTTTTGTCATGGTTATTTGTGTGTTGTAAGTGATTATATGAGATACATAGTTTGTTTACAATCATTAACTATTGCTAGCCTGGCGACGTCTTTGGGCCTGACAAGCCTATTTGGTGCTAAAGTCGATGTATTGCCGACTCCTGATGACGTATGTTTGTTCATCATGGAAACCAAATACACTTAGCCAATATTATATACTTGTAATCAAGTCGAGGTTTGGTTGTAACTGTATGTGTTCTATAAGCTTGCTAACTCGTAACCATTGACATGAATTGCTACTTGTAACCCTTTTTGTATATATACATATATGCGTATGTTTAAACCATGGGAACTCACCAATTTTATAGTTGACCATTTATTTTTAACATGTTTCAGGTTTCCTACTTGGAGATCTTCTTATGCTCATATAGGACTTGGACCTAGTTTAAATTGAAAGTCTTATGTTATTGGTTGTATCTTGATTGTTTTGTAAGTACTTATTTGTCTTGTAATATTTAATGAATAATGACATTTAATATTATTTCAACTTAGTTAGTTCCATGTGCTATGAGCAATCGTCTCCCATTCGTCCGCCCTGATGATTCCGCCGTCGGTCGGGGTGTGACAACCCGCTTTATGCATGACAGTGGGGTATAGCTCGTGGCATTGGCGTGGAGCGTCGAGAAGTTAATGAATGTACGTAAGGTATGGTAAGGAAGATAACGAATGATAACGATGACATATGATGACAAATGAATGAAAGTTAACAAGCGACGATGAAAGATAATGATGCTATTATCTATGTGTACGTATGATGTATGATCACGTATCAAAGTAAAGAAAGGTTTTAAGCGAAAGTAAAATATATATAATATTAAAACTAGGACTCACTCAACAACGCTGACTTTTATGTGTTTCCAGTTGGTAGGTAATTTGTAAGGCCCCGATCTGGGACGCTCATAGTTGGATAATCATCGCTCATAAAACATAATATATACATTTACATCTACGAAAAACATCGCAGCGGAATAATTTAAAAGCATTTCATATATTAATGACTACTTTTGCAAAATAATACATCATTGTTAACGGTTACAAAATATTATCGTTTGCATTACATCACAAAAACGTCATAGTTATACAAAAGGACGTCATCCCAAAAATGCCGAGTAGCTGCCCCGTGCCATCCTCAGCAACAATTACCTGCCAACTGGAAAATACATAAAAATCAACGTTGCTGAGTGGGTTCTAGTTTGTAAAATAAAATACTTTTCTTTCATTAATAACCGTTCTTTACTTTAATGCGTGATCATACATCATACATACACATAGATAATATATTATTATCTTCCACCTTTATTCATTATCTTTCGTTCAATGTACGTCATCATTATCATTCGCTTTCATTCATAGTCTTTCTTACTTATCTTTCGTACATTCGTCATCTTTCGTACTTACATTCCGGACCAATGTCATGTGCTATACCCCGAACATTGTGTACGAAGCTGGTTACTGAGCCTGATGTCTATCAATAAACCCTAAACATTGTGCACGAAGCTGACTCCAGTACCTAGGGCGAGCGACAAGGATACCATACATATGGTCAATCACAAAGATTAGACCCCAATGTGCATCCTTCCGGGGTAGCTAACTCGCACACCATTGAGCTAACACCCTTCATTGGGTGTGAACCTCCTTACAGTGCTTGTAAGACTTTTTACATTCGTTCTTCCATAAATGCATGCATTCATTCTTTCGTTATGATCATATTATCATTATCATAAACTTCATCTTTACGTTACATAATACTTTTCGTTCATTTCATAATCATAACACGTAAGTCATGGAATAATACATAGTAGGAACGTAAGGAAACACAACATGAACATACATAGCATCACGTAAACATCACATACCCCATCACATATCATCATAAACATTATGCATCACCCATTCACAAACACATACACATGCACAACAAGTACAAGTCATCATAGAACATAACCGACCCTCCGCTGGACAGCGGGGTTTGAGGGCGGCAGCCCTTGTCAGTGGGGTCCTAGGGGCAGTAGGCCCTAGTGGGGTCCAAGGGGCAATGCCTCTGGCAAGGGTCGCGCTCCCAGGTCAGCATGAAAAAATTTTACTTTAACACAATTGTATAGCACATTTTGCTATAAAAAACCGATCTTCCTGTTAAAACCTCTTAAAATCTTGGTAATTTAAATCATATATTTAGTATGCATTTCTAGCCCTAAACAGTTTAAAACCTTAAAATAGGAGATCTAAATCTCACCTGGACTCAGTGAGCAGCTTCTCAATCAAGCTTTCAAAACAAGGGTTGCACTACACAGCCTGCAGATAAGTTAACACTCAAAGGGGTTAGTTTCTGCCTAATTTCACTGCTAACTTCGCTGCTAGATCAGTAGTTTCGTTGTCGTCTTTGCTGACATCTTCGCTGCCAGTTTCGCTCAACTTTCGTTGGAAATACAAGTCAGCAAAACTATAGTTTCACAGGAAGATCCATAGTTTCGCCGAATGACTACATAATTTCGCTGGATTAACACCAGTTTTGCAGAATGGGTTGAAATTACAAACCAACCCATTTTTTACCCAAAACTTCAACCTTTTACACCCAAAACCTTGGTTTATCACCCAATAAGCTGTATATAAGCTTCTTATTTGTTTTCTTACACAAAAAACATGAGTTTTGGGTGATTCTTTACCACTTTCAAAAATCCCAAGCTCTAGAATTTGGGTTTTCATCAAAAGGAACGATTAAATGAAGTTTCTTACCTGGATTCTTAGTCTTTCCTTGTTGTTTAGAAGTTCATGAACACCAATCATCAATTTATTGATCAACCGAGCCTTGAATCACCATTTTCTCTCAACTTTCTCTTTCTACACTCTCTCCCTAGAAATTAGGTGTTGAGTTGCAAATGAGAATGGCTCAAGCTTATCCGTTTATATATATTCCAGGCATTCCTGGGACCTTAAACTCGCCGAACACATAACCCGCGAGGTCTACTCGGTCCATACTCCATTTCTCATTTATTTTCTTTATATAATCCCGTCTAAGCCTATTATTATTAATTGGCTCGTTTCAACTTTATTCCGAGCGTTACATAATTGATTGTTGAGGATGGCATGGATGACTAGTTGGCTTATTTTGGATGACATCCATTTTGTATAACAATAATGTTAGTTGTGATGTAATGCAACGAGTTATATTTTGTAATTTGTCAATGATGTATTATTTTGCAAAAGCAATTATAATGATATGAAATGGTTTCAATTTATTCCGCTATAATATTTTAGTAATGATAAATGTAAATTATATTTTTTTATGCGCAATGATCGACCAGTTGTGAACGTCTCAGGAACGGGACCTTACAAGCTTAGTATGTAGTAAATAATACATGAGTTGTAACCCTAACCAAGTAAACAATAGAACACAGAGAAGGTCCTTCGTCCTAGTCATCAACGGACCACCATGCACAACTAGATTAAAAAACCCACAATCATAGATAAAAAATATCAAAATCAAAATCAAGGCATCAAAGATCAAGCAGCGATTATTAACAGTCTTCATCAACAAACCTACATTAAATCACAGGTTAATAAGACTCTAAAGGTAAGTCTAGAGTTACCATCATCGCCTTAAGAATAGTAACAAAGTCAAACAGAGAGTTAGGGCTTACACCCATTAGTACCAAATCACATATTCAAAGAGCTCAAAGACCCAAATATCTAACAGTTCAAGCTCATGTCCACACAGAATCGACAACTGGTTTGTAAACTTGAACTCAAAAACATTTATGCACACTTAGTTGAGTTATCGATTATGGCCTAAACTCTCTCACAGGTAGAAACCCTTGTTCATTCCAGTCAAATGGAAACAATACATCTTTTTACTAACCGTGTGAAGTCCATTGTTTCTACTCACACTTTCAGATTTACATTGGTTGTTGGAACTAACAAAATTTTAACAAAGCTTTGAATAATTGGACCAATACAAAAATTCATGATATATATTGTTTAACAGATCGAAATAGTAAAATTGGTACCTTAATCAACATGCAAAATCAAGCATGTAACTTACCAGATGCGCTGGAAACCTACCGTGCAAACCCAAAAACCGTTGGCAATCACTTCGCCGAAACCCTAGATCACCCATGTCGTCGTTATCCTGGTGGTAGAACCCCACTAAACCGCCGCTAGACCGTCACATAATCCATCGTCAATCTTCGTTTTCCATGCATCCATAACGTTTCAGGTCAATACATGTTGTTAGATACACTTAGAGGATAGAAATGGGTCAAAAAAAGAAACCTTTTCACAAACCTGAACTCAAAAAGCCTATCGAGGGAAAACAGAAAAAACAAAGAACCCGAAAATAGGTATGTTTTGGCTTATAATTAGAGGATTTAAGCAGATGGAATCCAAAGCCTCATGAAACCTTAGCTCCTTGAATCAGTGACCTATGACACCTTTGTTGCCATCGTATGCAGACATAGACGGGCCTTCGATGAGTTGATCTAAAGACGTCATCATCGTTGCTCTCATAAGAATAGCCTCCGCCACCGCTCCCTTGGACCCTCGCCGTCTCGCGAGCCCTCCCTCCCTCTCTCTATCTCTCTCATTCTAAAATATATTTGGGAGAGTTTACTGCAATGCTTTATCCATGTACCTGTTTCGTGTCCGTCGATTTAAAATCCAACAACATAAAAACTTCAATTCACTATTCATTTCCATCTCTTATAATTATAGAGTAATCTATGAATATCATTTACGACTTCATCGCAAGACACAAGTTTACGATATTTTGTTTTATCATGTAAAGTTTTGAATATTATCAGCGGTGTCTTTTGTTTTATCATGCAAAGTTTTGAATATTATCGACGACGTTTGGTGTCACACCCCGAGAATCGTAGCGGAAGGTCACGAAACATGGTGCTAACGGAAGTTGGAGTTAATCCAACAATTATAGTCAAACGTGATTAATAATACCGTCGGTTATATAAAACCATACATTTAACGTTCTAAACAAGTTCATGACAGTATTTTATCATTAAAAAGTTGTACAACTTGAGATTAGATGCAATACATTGTCTTTTATTCATTAATATACTAATACTTAAGGACACTTGAAACGTTTGACTCTCCAAAGACTTACCTTGGAAAATTCCACACAAAGCTTACCTATAACCCTGAAAAGCATGAAGGGTAAAAAAAATCAACATAAAGTTGGTGAGCGATCGGGGTTTTCAATCTCATAAACAATCAGTTTCAAAAATAATATGATGAAACAAGATATAATATACTCAACATAGACTAGCTATGTACTATGATTAATTCAGGTCATAAGTCCATAATCAAACCAAAAAACACGTCGTTGCCCCTCAACAGTCCAAACATATAAGTTCGCTCGCAACAATCTGACCAGTGCGACTGGTCGCAAGAGCAGACTATTCTAACCCGATAGATCTATTAATATAGTCTGTGGCCTCCCCGAGGTTAATTATTTTAGGGGGATTTAGGGGCTCAATAGTATACATCTATCCACTAACCCAACTTATACCATCATAACATATATTAATCCTTTTTGACCATCATATACATTGAAATATAGTTTCTCATGCTTTTCCCCCAAAATAGTTATATAAATAAATACAATATTTAAAATGGGGCTGAAGGACTTACCTTGAGTGTGATTAACGAAAAAGCCAATGTGCTAGAATCCGATTAATTAAACCCTAATTATATGCATTGTGATCAATATATGATGGTTTATGCTTACGAGAATGCTTTTCACCCAACCTATTTGGTTATTTTAAGAATAAAAAATATCTTTATTATATTAAAAATGTTTTGATCAATTTCTTATAAGAATTTATTTATCTTTCATAAAAAATATATGAATTATGACACATCCACCCTATAAACTAAGATCTAACCCTAACGGATTCTTAACGTTTATCACTTAATCACTATAACATTTATCTTATGTTTATTTACTATATTTCTTAACTAGTTAATCTAAAGTTACAAAGTCTTAACTTTTCTATTTTGTATTATATATTTCTAGTCGGCCTATTTTAATGATAATATTTACCTATTATTTTGCTAAATAATGGCTTTTTATATAAAGTTTCTTTTATAAACCTATTGTTATAATCGTTTGAGATTATTTTATCAATAAAAATATATTTGATATTTTTTTTATGAAACCCATTTATTTTAAAATCTAGTTATTTAAAATTATTTTAAATAAGGTACGTGTGTGTGTGTATATATATATATATATATATATTATTTTTCACTTTACTTTATTATTATTATTTTTAGAAAATCTAAAGTCTTTATTTGTCGTTCTAATCGTGTCCTTTTGTCGTAACATCCCGTTAGTCCCATATACGGTCTATATCTTAGTTCTAGTTCTTGATTCGTTGTTCGTCAAACTTTATTCTTAACTATAATGTGTCCAAGTACTTAACGTTTTCCTTTTATTGATCCTTTCACTTTGTTATAACTTTTGATTAGTAACGTCATCAAGTCTCAACTTAGTCACTTTCCTAAGTCATCATATCCACAACAATTATTCATCCACTATTTTCACTTAATTGTTCCTTAAAAGGTCATAATCCACTAAACTTCCATTTGCATGTTCATACATACATACATACGCGACATATACGTACATATATATATTCTTACAACCTAAATCATCCAAATAACATGATTTTATCAAACTAAAAACATTACCAATACACATTTCAGATTCATTTAATCATTTAAAAACCCATTTTATATCTAAAGTCATTAAAACAACCATTTTCATACAAACTTTAAGTGGGTGAACAAGGGTTTTTCAAGATTTCATCTTGATCATCATGCATGAACAAATATTAACAATCCAATGCAATACCTTGAGCAACTAGAGAGTTGTAACGAGAGAGAGAGAGAGAGGGGGGTTGTCGGTTGCGGGGGTGGTGATGGTGCTCGTGGTGGCGACGGTGGTTGATGGTAATGGTGATGGCGACGGTGGTTGATGGTGATGATGATGGCAACAGTGGTTGATGGTGATGATGGTCGCGGCCGAGGTGGGGCGCGCGACAAAGGTGGCGGTCGCGTGGATGGTAGTCGAGGTGGGGTGGCGGTGTGGTGCAGGCGGCGGTGAGTGCAGGCGGCGGTGAGTGCAGGCGGCGGTGTGGTGTAGGCGGCGATGAGTGTAGGCGGCGGTGGGGTGTAGGCAGCGGTGAGGTGGTGGTGACCAATGGGTGTGTGGTGGTGATGTGGGGAATTGGAGAGAGTGAGGAGATGAAAGGTTATGTGTAATGTGTGGAGTGTGTGTGGGGATTTGGTAGATATTGAATGACTTAGTTGTCATCCATGCACTCTACACCTATTATTATTATTAATTTTCTTAATTATTATTACAAAAACTATTATTATTTTGTTTGTTATTATTATTAGTATTGTTTGTTTATTAGTTTCCAACGTAACGGCTAACCAGTTTCAAGGTTTGTTGAAATCGTTAATGCAGGGGTTTTTAAACTAACCATGTATAATATTATAAATAATCGTAAATTTATTAAAATAGTTTCGAGCGTTGACTTGATTTGACCGGGTGTCACATTCGGACTTTGTTTTCTTATATAGTGTTACGTATCTATCAACACACTTTTCGGCGCCCAGGTTCGCTTTGGCATTTTGATATTAGTTTTTCATGGTTTAAGGCTTGCACCAACATGGTATTTCTTCTTCTCTATATATAGCTTCAAATGTTATCAACAACATTTGAGTTTTGCTTTTCTTATACAAAGTTCGTATATTATCAGCTTCTCCTTTAATACGTGTAGTCACAACATGTTTCGACGTTATTGTTTATTAAAATTTTATGTCCTCGTCATAACACATGAGTCTTGATATTACACTGAGACCTTCCGCAACGCTTGTCCATAGCCCCACCCTTAGTCTCGTCCGTCCATCCTTCATCTACCCTTCAAGGGTGCCTCATGGACGGATTTTATAGGGCCAACATGACCAAAATGTGTGTTGCTTTGTTTTAATAGGTTTTTAATAGTTGTTTGTGGGACGGATAATATTAAAGGTAAAAGTTGTTCGTAGGAAGTATGAATGTAAGTTAATGAAATACTGATATGCCATACTGACTAAAACTGTTTGTGGAAAGAACGTCCTTCAACATTGCAGACAGTCTAAGAATCTAAGTTTATACCACATGGACTTTCGGCGAGAGTATTTGTTGACAAAAATAAAAATAATAAAAATAATAATTAATAATAGTTTATATATCAAGTACAATCGGACCAATCACACAATGACCGACACTCTCCAAAGTACATGATATTTTATTTCCAAGAAGAGTATATATGATATTCTTAATTTGGTTTGAGCATATGATTTTGGAAAGTTTTACTAGCTGGTATTTATTGGGTTTTGTGATAGTTAATATACGTAAAAATAAGTTGTAAGGATATGTTATAAATCTTAAAGAGTATTATGTTGTTGTGAAACCAAACATTGAGGAACACGAAACTCGTAGATAAAAATAAATGTGTCGTAAAACTATGTTTGAAATATTGAAAATCTGCTTGAGTATCATACATAAGAATATAACTTAAATCAAATAAAAAAATTAATTTACAATTTATATTTTGAAAATTTAAAGGTAAACAAAAAATACACTGAAAAACAAAACAAAGTAGATGTCAAACCGAACTATTTATTATACATGGTTTTTAATATTGTATCATTCATTATGTATGTTTAATCACTACTAGTAATTGATGGCTCTCAAACTGAAATGGTTCTCAAACTTTCAAAGGTCTTTCTATTTTTTATAATCAAAATAAAACTTTCCCCTAAATGTTCACTGAGAAAATCATATTTGTACTATACACAATTTAAAGATCGCCAATAACCAAATCTTCCAAATAACCTTAAGATAACGCATTTTTTTAAATGGTTTCAAACTTTGATTTTTTTATCGATGAACACACACTTTTTTTAAACTCATCACACACACACTCTTTGAGATTTGAACATCATTATGTGTCAACCAAGTACTTTCTGAGATTACTATGTACATGACGTCTCTCTAATAGATGTCATCGAATCTTCTATGTAGCATGGTACTGGCCAACAACTTTTCTCACTGATTTAGATAGTTAGCATCTTTAATTTTTTAACCTGATATAATAATACATTATATAGATTGCTACTTGTCTACTTACAATACATACTAGTATATAAATAACACTACTTATATTTGCTTTTTAGATGCAATTTACTTTGTTTAGCTTTTAATTATATCTTCAATTGAATGAAGCTTACAGTATAAAACTACTTGAGAATACTATTACATATATGGATTTGCAACGGTTATGGGCAAATACGAGTCAAACTCTCGAATTCACATCAAAGCAATGAACAAATGTCTAACTTTAAGTCTTTGATGGAGGGCGACTCATGTTTCATATGCGGTTGACTATCGAATCCTCGGTTGAAATCTCTTGTAACTTTTGTTTCTAAAATTTTTATGTATAAAACATTTACTTAAAAGTATTACCATAATTGGTAATCGAGTTTCAAGTAGAGACGTTAATCTTGTCATGTTTGTGGGTTTGTGGCCTGACAGGTTGGCAGATTTGAATATTCAACCTAAACACAACCGTATATGTATTCATAAAAAAATTCAACCCGAACTCACACATACTTAAAACCGTACGACACGAACACAACCCATTTAACATGTTTATCAAAACATATCAAATGGGTTTGTTAGGCGACGAGTAATAATTAACTAGTAATCATGTTAAATGGGTTAGTTGTTTATAAGATGGGTTTAATGGACCATAAATGAGTTAGTGGGTCAACTTGTTTAACTAAACTAGTTCAACAAGTTAATCCGAACACAACTCTTTTAATGATAGAGGTCAACCTGAACACGATCATGTTTTTAAATGGGTTTGATAGCCAACCCAAAAGCTATTTTTGTGTCTGGTTCATGTTAGGTTTAGGTTAAAGAGTAAAAAAGTGTCGCTTTTCAAGAAATATTAGATTCTAGCGCATTTTGCAAGGTAATCAAACGTCATGTAATATTCGTAGATGATCAAGTCTTGCATAACAGTTAATGTTGCAACATTTAATTGAGATGTAACAATTCAAGTCAACCGTGTCATGATATTATTCGTTTTACCTCTGATAAGTGTCCATTCAATAACTCATGGTTTTTATTTTTATCTAACGAGTTGTTTCGATGTAAAACATGTCTTGGTAGATGTATTCTTTGTTTCAAAGTTACAATAAACAATTTAATTTTCGTGTTATGTTATATGTGGTGATGATGACGACGACATTGTTGTCATCTAAACCTTAGCTCTTTTGAGTGTTTAGGGTTGTGAAGTTGATTTTACTTCCCTCTGAGTCTGGATTTGTTTTTTTTGGTGTGCATGGGGCACTATTTTGATACACAAACATGATGTAAGTTAGTTTGGTCTAATTAATGTTACGAGTATGATAGCTTGCCGTTAAAAAAGTTATATTTCCATTATACCACTACCTAAAACCAAAGGTAATTGGGTTCATCACCGACCATCACGTGTCAGCACTCTATTAGACAACAAAACCCTTTTTTGTTCATTTTTCATTCAATTTTTCATGTAAAATACTATTTCTTTAGTTATTGAAAACAAGTTACAAGGTATATGAACTAATATATTTTTTTGAACGCAAATTTATCTTACTACTAAATTACTCCATTGTCTGGGTTTAAACATATGACGTTCTATCTAAGAACACAAAACCTCTACCAAGTAAACTAGCTCGACATTGACATATGAACTGATATATGCCCCGCATTGCTTATGAACTGATATATGCCCCTCATTGCTTCAACAGCCACCCGGGTTCAAAACCCGCGACCAACATTTCTTTTGGTTTTGATCTACAACATAAGACACATAATATCATCTCAACCAGTCCACCACAATTATATAACGATTCTTTTAATCCTACAACTCCCGCTGCAACAACAGCTAAACTAATACCAATAGAATAATTTGGTATCGCTGTATACTAACTATGTTCGATCTTCAAAACCGATTCATCGCATCTTCATATGTTTCTTTTATTTACTTGATTACGTTAATAAAGTTTTTAAACCGCCGCATCGCGCGGGCTCACTTTTCTAGTGTTAAAATTTTTTGAACGTCAAATGTACAATCCTGTTTTGAAGAATACGTGTTATCTTAATCGTGTTTTCCAGCCAAAGTAGTCGAGGTTAATAATAGTAGGTTTTCTAATATTTATATTTTATGAGTAGGTTACCATAATCAATCGGATGTAGTCGAGGTTAATAATAGTAGGTTTTCTAGTTTAAATTAAAAGTAAGAAAACAATATCGTAAGATGAAAGCGTCGGTCGTTGCATATCGTAAATCGTAATCACAATATTCTGTCCCTTTTCAAACCACACCCCTTTTCTCTTTCACCATATACAGGTGCACCACCATTACACCCGAAGCACAAAACCTCTTGATCTTCATCTCAATTGACATTCAAACGCTATCAAATCACTCAATTCGGACGGAGATTCAGTGCATCTTCTCTCAGTTCGAGTTGTTCGCCGGATCTCTCACTCCGATCTTTGGATTTTACATCAAAACGCTGATTTCTAAGCTTATTAATCTTCAAAAATGGTGAGCTTGTAGTGTATATGTTTGATTCGCAGTTTTAATCAGTTAGGTTTCAGATCCAGTTGCAAATCTGTTGTCATAACTCACTTGATCATTGTCTCATTGATTCAAATTTCAATTGCATTGCTGTTGTTGAACTGTTGCATTGTTTTGATTTGCTTATGATATTGAGTTAATCACTCGGATCTGGTTTACTGACTGAAGTTTTGATCTGTTTTGTTTGTGTTCTGCTTGGGGACAGCCTCTCAGACTCGAGATCAAGGTACGCTTGGGGTTATACAGTTTGGATTAGTTTTAGTTTTTAAGTTTAGACGTTTACTTGATAATCGTGCTTATGAGAAGTGATTTTCTGTAGAGGAAACTTGCTCAGAGATCAGAGAGAGTAAAATGTGTGGATCTGCACCCAACAGAGCCATGGTAAATACATCTGCTACTCGTAGTTTGAGTAAATCTTAATAATTGGCGTTTAGTTTTTTACAAAAGGGTCCAGTATACCAGATTATAGCTGTGGGAAGTTCATTAGTGAACAAGTGGTTTTTGATTCATTTATTAATGGACAGTGGTACTTGTGTTTTTACAGGATCCTCACAAGTTTGTATTCAGGAACAGTTTGCATCTGGGATTACCAGACTCAGGTACGAAATTATTTTAATAATTTGAGTGCAGAGCAAGTTTTAGAATTTCAAAAAGATCCTAATAGTGCAGTGAATTCAGTTGTCCCATTAAATTAAACATACATTGACTAGTCAAGATGTATTTTCTCTTTTGTAAAGGAGTATCACAGTTGAATACAAATGCCACACAGAGTTTAGGGTTCAAAATTTTCACATCATAACAATATATAGAAATGAATACTAGTTCTCTGTCCCACCCGTTATAAATGGAATGAGCATTTTGTAGATTTATGGTTAAGCTTTGTTGCCAATATTCATGGTGATATACATTTTGATTAGCGGTTTGTTTTAATCACCGTCAAATATGTCACAAAAATTGAGTCATGACTCATGAGTGTAGCCTTTTTATTAACCTAACATGATAGATGAACTGAGGAAGTAACTGCTATCACTTGGTTTATAAAGCATATAAGGTGATGAAAATCTCTTAGGTGAACAAAATGCAAAATATATATATAGGTAAGGTGTTGGAGCGGAAAAATCATTATATTGAAAGTGTTCAAATTTAGTACTTTTAACTTTGAGGTTTTGCGTTATGAAATAACAAGTACGTAACGACAAGTGTTACCACATTGACCTTTTGCAGTTTTTTATCCCATATAACATAGTGAATTTGACTGAACAAAGGACATGATGGAATGAAATTCTCAAAAACATTATGCAGCTAAGAGCCTAAGATGTAGAGTACATAAGCTTCTCTAATCTTGTTTTCTTTCTCCAATCGTATATGAGTTGTACTAATTTTAAACATATAATAGTAGATACAGACAAGTGCTCTCTAACAAGCACAAGATGATGATTAAATTGCTACTCTTTCTAGTTTGCCTTTCATGGTTCCAATTGTATTCTATATCATAGAAACAATCAAATAGTTAGAATAAATGTATTCTATTTCACTGACAAGAGTCTTCGATTCAAGTAAAATAAGACGTTTTAAGTTCCAAACTTAAATGTACCATTTAGTGATAGTTTGTAGACCATTTATTTGAGGATCTTTTTGTAGATGTTTTCCCTTTATTTTATTATAATATAAATTTCCTAATTTCCAATACGATTGTTTGATTTACACCTCATATGATATTCATATTGCAGACAATAGCAAAATCTTTTGAGGTTACCGAGTTACCTGGTAAGAGATAGTTAATTTCTGTTGTTAGATACATATCTTCATACAATAGCAAAATCCTTTGATACTATTCATTGAATAATAACTCATACAATTACAACATTCCACCTTTTTGCCCTTTCCTTTGGTAAAAAAGTAGTATTTTTTGTGTTTGTGAAAAAAGTATTATTCTTTTGTATTTGATTTAATCTAATGTTTAAATAATCATACTCTTTAATTGATGTAACTTACTAACTTCTAATTTACTGTGCTTTTTAGTGTCATGTAAATTTTGATGTATTGTAATTTTAAATGTTGTTACTTTTAATTGATACAAAATTTGTTTTTTAGTTACTAACTATTCATTACAGTTTTTAGATAATGATTATAATATCAAAGCAAGATACAATATTAACTTTGGTTTAGTTTACTTTAAAGGTATTTTAAATTTTATGATGTTAGACTTATTAGTATATTGCCACTCTTAACTTTATTATAATGTTTTTTTATCTTCTATATTTGAACATCCATTAATAATCGATTTAAAATAGTGAATGATTTTGCACCCACTGGCACAATGCTAAGGCGCTAAGCACACAGTTAAAGACATTATATGATCATTGCCTATTGCATATGCAGTCAGATCAGCAAAGTTTGTAGCGCGCAAGCAATGGGTTGTTGCGGGTGCAGATGACATGTTTATCCGGGTGTACAATTACAATACAATGGATAAAGTCAAAGTTTACGAGGCACATACAGATTATATCCGGTGTGTGGCGGTCCACCCTACGCTCCCATATATATTGTCATCTTCTGATGACATGCTTATAAAGCTTTGGGACTGGGAAAAAAGTTGGTATTGTACTCAAATATTTGAAGGACATTCACATTATGTCATGCAAGTGACGATTAATCCAAAAGACACCAATACTTTTGCAAGTGCTTCACTTGATCGCACTATAAAGGTAATTTAATTTTAAGGGTTTGTTTGGTTGAATGGAACGGGTACGTGATAGTATTGAAACAATGGAATGGATCATTACATTCCATTATCATATTTGTTGACCTAGTGTTATGGAAGGAGTTTAGAGGGGAAACTTTATATATAATATAAAGACACTTTATGATTTTATTTCCACTTCATACGTCAATTAATGAGCATCATTGGATTTTTATGCTTGTACAAATAAATTAATTTAAACAAAATGAAAGCTCAGCAAAATTTCAATTAAGATTATAGTAAAAGCATATATTTTCTAGTTTATTTTTGAAAAACAATATATTATTTTAGTTAAAGTTGTGTGTTTATTAAGTGGATTTATGTTATTGAATGTTACATAAATAAACTGTTATGTTATAGTTTCCCATTCCAATTTATGAAAGTATGGAATTAAAAACACCCCATACCCACCGAATAGAAATTAATGGAAGGAATCTACCATTCCATTAGACAAGACAACCACTTTTTTATAAAACTTTTTCATTCCAGTTAAATGAACCACTCCATTTTTTCTCTAGTCCTGGGACACTACACCCAACATTTCCTAAGTTATTGACTTATTGCTGGTAACCAATACCCAGCCTGTATAAAATACAGTAAGAAACTTTTTATGTAAATGTTGTTTTTTTAAATTTTCAGATCTGGAATCTTGGCTCACCTGATCCTAATTTCACTCTAGACGCCCATCTCAAAGGCGTGAACTGTGTGGACTATTTCACAGGTGGTGATAAACCTTATCTTATTACTGGATCAGATGATCATACTGCTAAGGTACGTGTCTATTCTTGCTTTTGTTGTTCATTATTTTCAGGATATTGTCTACACTAGCTACTCAATTCAAAAGTTTTCACCAAGGCCACTCAAATATCAGAACAACTTTAGAGGTCATCCAAATATCATTTTGGTTACGTTTATGCCGGTTCCGGGAAAATACATGATCGGAAATTGTAAATGAACAAAATGATTCTACAAATAAAAGTTTTTGTCACATCAAGAGCTTTAAACTGATAAAAACTTCCCGGAACCTACTCAAAAGAATCATCTTTAGATGAATTGTTTATGTTAATACATATCTGAGTAGATTCAGCAACATTGTTGTCATTTTACAACCCTGGATGGTGACAATCTTTAAAATTATGGGCATCTAGTCATTTTACATTCTTATGACAAGGCTCCAAACTGATACTTGGTGGTCTCTTAAGTTTTATGAATATTGGGCTACCTTAGTGAAAACTTTTGAATACACGTATGGCTCATGTATATATTACTCCATATTTTATAGATTATGTATGGTGGACTTACATCTTAAACCATCTGAAATAGGTCTGGGATTATCAAACCAAAACTTGTGTCCAGACGTTAGAAGGTCACACACATAATGTTTCAGCTGTATGCTTTCACCCTGAGCTGCCTATAATAATTACAGGTTCTGAGGATGGTACTGTACGCATATGGCATTCAACTACTTATAGGTATGCCACAGTTCGTGGTCTTTGCATTTCTGCAGTGCAAGTTCATGTGTCTTCTTAGTCTTGACCGTGTTGGATAAATATTAGGAGATTACTATTATGAATTTAATTTGGTTTTACTTGCACCATTTTCCTTTATCCAGATTACGCTGCGCAGAACCCATACAGATAACATAGTTAGTTGTGAAGAAATTTTTAATTCATGTGACAATTCTTTTCCCATCCAACCATGTTTTCTGTCATGCCTAGAGTCTTAGGCTACCAGTTTCTGCATCCCATATATCAAAGGAATCTCTAGTTCTTTTAATGAGATTGAGTTTTTCTTTCTTTCTCACCTCTGATGACCTGCTCCCTTTGCAAATGACATTTTTGTTCTTCTTGTATAATATAAACAGTTAAACACGTACTACTAAATGCAGAATTTGTGGTTGCTTGTAAACCCAGCTGTATCCTGTTCAATGTTTAGCAGTTGCTAAATAAATTAAAGGAATCTCAGGTTCTTGTTTCTATCTTCATTTTCTTAAGTTTCTCAGTTTTCCTATATCTGTGCAGGCTAGAGAACACGTTGAACTATGGACTTGAAAGGGTTTGGGCTATTGGGTACATGAAAAATTCGCGGCGGTAAGTTTGTGCTGTTACCAATTTCTCACATGTTGGCAATTGATTCAATGCTGTTAATTACAGCTAGATTTCTCAAGTCTATATGTTCAAAATAGGGGTGGCAATTTGTAACTAGACACAAAATAAACTGGTTTGGGTTGACGCCTTGGTGTGGGACCAACCTGATCAAATTTAAGGTAAGTGTCGGAACTCGGAAGAGGTATAAAATATAAACTCAACCCGCCAACTGACCTTAACAACCTCTTTACAACCCATTCAATCTGCCAACTCATTTGACCCATTTAAATAATCGGTTACATTGCTTGGTTCATGTTTGGACTGGGTTATATGAACCCCCACCAACCTGAATATGACACGAATTGCCACCCCTAAATAAAAGTACTCCTTATTCGTGGATTATACACATGACCATATTAAGTTTTTGTTTAATAAGTCTGTATATTGATTCTCTCTAGTGGAATAATATGGAAAAAGATGTATATGTGCCAGCATTCTGAAGCCCTCTACTAAGGATCCAACTGACACTTCTTAATCAGAAAAAAAAAAACTCATTTTGATGCATTTTCCCTCTGTACAGGATTGTTTTTGGTTACGATGAAGGGACTATTATGGTGAAAGTTGGTAGGGAAGAG
Organism: Flaveria bidentis; assembly: GCA_018326385.1. Classification (NCBI taxonomy): domain Eukaryota; kingdom Viridiplantae; phylum Streptophyta; class Magnoliopsida; order Asterales; family Asteraceae; genus Flaveria; species Flaveria bidentis. Next base: position 5,286 of record BJCM01222725.1, on the reverse strand, counting down.
CCTGTAGCTAGCATGGACAACAGTGGAAAAATTATTTGGGCTAAGCATAATGAAATTCAAACTGTAAACATCAGGAGTGTGGGAGCTGATTATGAGGTTTGTGTCCATATTAGAGGTGGCAGCTATAACCTATTTACTTAGGAATGGGTCGATTCAGGTTATGTTTTATCTTCAACGGGTCAAGTGAGTGAAAGCAAAAAAAATAGCTGCAAAGGAAACAAGTCAAACGGGTTGAAAGTCACACAATTTGTATTTTAGTGCATAAAAGGTTTTATTAAAAATGGTTCAAATAATATAGTTTCTAAATTAATATTTGACATGCTAATTGAATATAATATAATGTAAAGTGTTTGTCAGAAACCCAATCAATATGACCCGGTGTGTTTTGACCTGTTATATTCACCCAATTTGCCACATCTAGTTCATATGCTCTCTTGTCTTGTCAAAGATGAAACATAAGTTTGTCCAAAAGTTTAAAAATGATATATTCTTATCAAGGTAAGTGCAAGTTGTGTTCTGCTTTGCTTCTCAGGTCGCTGATGGGGAAAGATTGCCTTTGGCGGTTAAAGAGTTGGGAACATGTGATCTTTACCCACAAGTGAGCTGTTTTATCATTTAGCTTTCTACAAATTGAAAACGAGATACATAGCTATCTCTTTATTACAAAAATTTAAGTGCAATGTAAATTACTTATCATTATGATGTTTGCATCACACTACAGGGCCATATTCTGTCCTTAATATTAGTCGATCCGAGTTATGTTTTATTCTTAGTGAATCAAACGGGTTATATAGAAGAAGAGCTAAAAGGAAACGTGTCAAATGGGTTGAATGGGGCAAAAGTCGCCCAAGATGTACTTTAAAAGCATACCACCTCGCAACTCATTTTGTTAATAAAAACAATTTCTTACTAAAATAATATTTTTTTTGTAATCATATTGACACACTAATTAATATATAAAAATGGAAAAAAAAGTTGGACACAAATTGTTTGGGTTACTAACCTGACCTGGTGTGAACTGCCCATTTTGAGACCTCTAATAATGACACATGTACCAATCTTGGTTTATCCGCCGGACACGATTTGCTTCAACTATTAGATGTAGTTTGATTTTGACTTGATTCTTATTTTAATATATCCATGCTGTTCTTGCCCTTCTTCTTCAGAGCTTGAAACACAATCCAAACGGGAGATTTGTTGTTGTTTGTGGTGATGGTGAATACATCATATATACAGCTTTGGCATGGAGAAATAGATCCTTTGGTTCTGCATTGGAGATTGTTTGGTCATCTGATGGTGAATATGCTATTAGGGAGAGCACAACTAAAATTAAGATTTTTAACAAATCTTTTCAGGTTTGTTGACTTTCTTTGACCTCTTAGATTTGAATGTAATTATTTTGCTATTACTTTTACTTGATGACGTGACATCTTGTTTGTCAATTTGGATATTTATATGGTATATGACATCTAAATTTTTTTACTAGATGCAATTATTTTTAAAAAATATAAATTTTTGGAACTTTCAATTATATTTTTTTGCATAAGCATCTTTTTCGCACGTAATAGCTGGCATGAGTGCCACATCAGCAATGTACATGTAAAATCAATTATAAAAAGAGGTTGATAATAAATTGCAAGCTGGTTCTATATTTGATGCCTAATTAAAAGTTGGTTGCTAAAACTGGGGAAAAATGTGAAGTTTGTTTCTACTTGGATAAGTTGTTTATTTATTTTTGTTATTCCTTTTATATCAGGAAAAGAAGAGTATCCGACCAACATTTTCTTGTGAGCGCATATATGGAGGATCTTTGCTAGCAATGTGTTCAAATGATTTTATATGTTTCTATGATTGGGCTGAGTGCAGATTGATTCAGCGGATTGATGTTAATATCAAGGTTAGCAGCTCTTATCTGCTATTAGATGTTTCAACCTTTTTATGTTTTCAGCATAGATTTACAAGTCTAATAGTTTTCTTGTCTGCTTATTTCTATCCTTTTCATTTTCAGAACCTCTATTGGGCAGACAGTGGTGATATGGTGGCAATTGCCAGTGATTCATCATTCTACATACTGCAGTACAATGTTAGATCCTTAAACACACAATACATACATACCCACACACACATATATGCCTTAGTTTTACAACCTTGGACGGAAGGAATGGAATGACAAAGGAATGAAAGTCATTCAACTATGTCATATGTAAATTTATTTTACTTTTTCTTTATCATTTCTTATTCAAATTATCATCAGCCATGTTTACAAAAAGACAGGTGGAATGATATGTTCTGTTGGCAGCACCAATCTTATGTGCAGCAAAAGCCAAAAAATAAAGAAGTTACATTTTTTACTATTATCTTTTTTAATTTGTGCATGAGTCCCTCATTTTATATACTCCTTGCCGCACGTAAGCATCCGTGCAGCTGCTAATGGATCATTTTCCCAAGGATTAAATATCACTTTAATTTTATATTTTAAGAATATAAATCTGGATACATTTTTGTATATGAGCATATTGTTAGGGTTTACCGCGCACAAACAATCAAAACAGAAGAATAGTAAACAATAAAGAACACGAGAGATTTATAGAGGTTCGGTTGCGGTGTGCAACCTACGTCCTCTTGGGGCAACTAGGGTTTTCTTTTATTAAGTGATAATGATTACAAGTACAAGAGAGATATATATAAACAATAATTAGGGTTTCACCCTTTAGTTAACATTCTAACTAAACTGGGCCTAATTAGAACTTGGGCCGCCCGAGCCCAACTGTTCCAAATTAATCCACCCCGAAGCCTACACCCAACACTATTAACAAAACAAGATTTTATGTTTTCAGAACACATAATCCGACTAATAATATAGCATTTGTATGTATGAGATTTAGACTCAAGTTTGTTTATTAAATGAGCTTCAATTTAACTTTAGTTTCATCCGATAATTGGAAATCCAAGTAGCTAATGTTTCTTTACATCCTATTAGTAATCAATTACATTACTCTATTAGTCAATATCAAGGGAAATGAACACTGATATACCATTGTTTTTGCATTGTGTGCAACCATGCTTGTTAATAGTAACTGGTAGATAAGCTTAAGAATTAAAAATTATATAGAGGTTGTTTAGAAAGATCTGAACTTAAAAGGTGTCATGAAAGTTGGGTTGACACATAAACTGGTCAACAAGAAATCGTATTTGTTTTCTAAAACTGAAAGAAACTAATTTTTAATATGATTTAAATATAAAAACCTCTAATAAGCATATTTTTAAAACACACACCTAAATAGATAAGGAAATCCCCTGAGGGTACCGCATTATAAACTGTCACGAACCTAACTACAACTCTCGCTAAAATACACAATCTTTGCGTGCTACATCGACGACGCCGTCGCCGGTCACCGTCACCGTCACCACCGTCGTCGTCGTTGGCGTCTCCGATGGAGATTATTATGCGTGCATGTTTCTCACTTCTTCTTTTCGCTATCTCCTTTTCAGGTGTGATTAATATCCCAAAAGCAATTTTGATCACTCTGTTTCAGTTTCTGTTCTTCATTAGAATGCAATGCAACTGTTTTGTTTGATCATAACTATTAATTTGTTACTTGTAGGGATGTAATGCAACTGTTTGTTTGGGCATAACTAATATAAATCGATTCAACTTCGTATTCGTGCTAGTTCACGCGTTATGATCACTAATCATATCGTATATACTGCAGAAATTGCTTCAAATTGTGATTTTAACTGGTTCTCGTTATAGTTAGGTCTTTTAACTTCATCGCAGTTATTCATTCATAGATTCCTTAGTCATGTGTGTGATTAACGATTCTACTCTAAATTTTTTGATATGTTTCTGGTTATGATTATAATCGAATTCAAATTTGTCTTTGTGATATGACTCCAAAGGAATCAAGAGGCATCTGTGATGTATGTATTTATGAAATAACTGGTGATCTGCAGGAGATGTGGTATCAGCTACGGTGTTTACGCTACAAAACAACTGTAGCTATACAGTTTGGCCCGGGACACTCAGCGGCAATGCCGGTACCGTCTTAGGTGAGGGCGGCTTCGCGTTGTCACCTGGTGCCTCTGTTCAGTTCCTTGCTATGCCAGGCTGGTCGGGCCGGTTTTGGGCCCGAACCGGTTGCACTTTCGACGAATTTGGAAACGGGAAGTGCATAACAGGCGATTGCGGTAGTACTCTCAAGTGCAACGGTGGCGGGGACCCACCTGTTTCGCTAGCGGAGTTCACAATCGCTGGCAGCATCAGCGATAAGGACTTTTATGATGTCAGCCTTGTCGATGGGTACAATGTGGGCATTGGCATAAAGCCTACAGGTGGTGCTGGAGCCTGCCAGTATGCAGGGTGCATTGCAGACCTGAACATCAACTGTCCAGCAGAGCTGAGAGTTGTTGACAGCAGTGGCGCAGTGGTAGCTTGTAAGAGCGCGTGTGATGCGTTCAACGGGCCGGAGTTCTGCTGCACAGGGGATCACGCAACACCGGCTACATGTTCGCCGACCCAGTTCTCGGTGATGTTCAAGGCAGCGTGCCCAAGTGCCTACAGCTATGCGTATGATGATGCATCGAGTACATTTACTTGTTCTGGGTCGGATTACTTGATTACATTCTGTCCAACAACTGGGTTTTGAGAATTTAGTCAGCAAATTTTGAATTCAAAAGCAATGAGATTGATAATGAGTTAGATTGGAGATTGGGTGTTTATTGTTAGATATAATTTATAAGCAAGTTTTTGAAACAAGCATCAGATATAAGATGGATACCTTCATATTAGTTAATGTAGATTCCAATCTGCAGTAGGTACTTAACTACTTAATATCTTCCAATAATAATTTAATAGTCTGACTATTGTTTCAGTTATCCCATAACATTCACGAGCTCAAGTTTTAGACACATAGTTAAAAACAAACTGAACTCAAGCTAAGCTAAAGCTTAATCAGATTCCCTCTGATAGTAAAACAAACCGAGCTTTAGTTTTAGGTACAAACCCGAATTGAAAAATCCATCTTTAGCTTTACCATCAATATATAGCAAATCGTGCTATTCCTGTACTATATTAATCAAAGCCGAAACTTACAGACTAGAAACCAAATCTTCAAGCCGTTCTTTGTTTGCAAACAAACCCATGTATTTCTTTCTTTTTTTGGGTTATATGCTTGAATCATGAAAATTCTTCGGTTGGGGATAACAAACCCAACCTTGAAGCCAGAGCACTTTGTGCGGCTTATCCTTTACAGCAAAACTAGAAGATTACAGCCATGAAAAATTGAA
>BJCM01222724.1:0-12564 GCA_018326385.1 Flaveria bidentis | reverse complement strand
TATATATATATATATATATATATATATATATATATATATACACACACACACACACACACTAGCAGACATAAACTCATATGTTGTAGCGAGCTGAGGTTGTTAACTTTACATTAAATTGCCACAATAAATTTAGAATAAAATTAATGTCAAGACATAGATAAAAAGAAGAACGTCATAACAAGAAAGGTAACTTTTGTCACTTTACATAAAAACAAAACCATGTAATATATGTTTTTTATTACAATTTACGTGGATAGGTATGATAAGAGGGGTTACAACATCCTCGAAGGTTTGTGATCAGTATTTGAAAATAATAATAAGTTTATTAATGTATATTGTAGGTTTACTTAGCTACTCTTTTGCTTTTCCTATTAAAAAGAACACTAAAGTTTTGATGTTTTTAGGTTGTTGTTCCGGTGAAGATTTACAACTTGCCTCTTGACAACAATGCTCTTCTTTGTACTCGTCTTCAACCATTGGTTTCCAAAAGCTCACACAAGAGTTAATGAACTAATTTGCAATCCAATACACGCTTATAACCTCTTTTTAATAACATGTTAAATCAGACCTTGTGAAGAATAAAGCTTGATTATGATCATACTTGGATCTAGCTAGGCACATTTATCTTACTAGCATGATCTTCTTCAAATAAATTGTGAAACTAAAGAAAACCTTATATGCAATTTTTCAAAAGCAGACCACTGAAACACAAACTAGTTGTAGAATCGCTCTCGTTATGCCTTTTTGGACGATTTCACAATGAACTAGCCGACTAACAGTTTGACCAATGAAACGACGGGTTACTGATGTGTAGGGGTTTTTCACTATTTAAAAATGTTTAATTACATGTTTTTATGTGTTTAATATAGTGAAACACAATTACTTTAAGAGTTAATTGATTTTCAAGCTTGCGGAGCGAAAATAGACACATTTTGGGTGTTTTCGGGAGTTAGAATGGAAGTCGGAAGCTCACGAGGAATGAAACACTTGAAGTATAGAAAAAGTGAAGAAAAAGTAAAGGGAGACGTAAATTACGTCCCTAAGGACGTAAATTACGTCCTATGTCTGATCAGGATGTACGCAAACTAGGACGTACAATACAAGAAAAAAGTACTGATTGGGGGGGAGGTAAATTATGTCCCTGAGTAAGTAATTTACTTCCCTATGGACGTAAACTACGTCCCTGAGGAAGTAAATTACGTCCATGTGCTGATTGTTACGAATTTTTAGGGTTTTGTACCCTAATTAAAGGTTAAAAAAGGGGTTGCGATTGAGTCTTCACCAAGTTGTTTTTGGCCATCCAAGGAGCAATTTTAAGAGAAAAGAATACCCACAGATCCATCTTTTCAAGCAATTGATTCCTATAACAACCAATTTTGATTCTATGACAACCATGAGAGGCTAAATCACCCGTGATCTTCTCCGGGTGTAGGGTTTGTCTTTATGACATTTGTTTAAACTTTATTTGTTCTTAGATTGGGTTGAAGTTTTGATTGGCATGTTAAGCCATATGATTTTGTTTGTTGGTTAGTTACTTTAAACAGTTTTTATTTGTTTTGAATCTTAGTATAATGCTCATCAGTTTTTGGTTTCTTTACATAATGAGCATTGTGAATTTTAGGTTTTAATTAGCAAATTGAAATTGGTAATTTGTGAATAGGTCTGTTTACAACCCGTTCCATCTCTATCACTGGAATCAATCAAACAAATACAATTATGTCTATTTGATTGCTTTCTAAGATTACTAAATTATAACTTTGTTTACAAACTTGAAACTCTAAGTGGATCATTCTTATTATTATTGTTTTCAAAACCATTCAAGTTTATAAATTTTTAATCTTGTTTTCTAAATCAGTTATTAATTGAAACTTAGTTTTTTTATAAAGTTAAAACCATTAGTTTTTTTATAAAGTTAAAACCATTGAACTAGAGTTACACTTTTCATATATTACTAGTTGAGGCGACCTTACTTACCCGTACTAGTATAGGTGAGATAAGTCTTAATATAAATTGTGTTCGAGTAGACCGCGACAATCTACAACAAAACGACGTTGTTGCCAGGGAATTAGTGCGAAAAGTGTTTTTAGTTCATTAGTTTTGTTTTGTTTGTTTATTTTTCTTTATTCAATTGGTGCTACTTAGGTGTGTTTGCTTGTGTAGGTGATAACATTGTGCATGCATATCGGGTTTTCAAGAAAGACTTCACCTTTGATTTTTTTATCCAGATATTGAAAAGACTACAAGATAGAATCATGTTATTCATTGGTCTGGAGTTAAAGTTAAATCAAGTGATTCAACTGAGATGGCTGATCAGAACTCATCACTTGAACCAAATAATCCATCTCAAGACCAACTACTAAATCCACCAAATCAACCACCACCACAACAACCATTACAACATGGTGATAACTTTTAACCTGTTAATCCACCTCCTCAAAGACAAAACCTAAGACAACTGCCTCTTCATAGACAAAATCCTCACTAACCACATATGTTTAATGACTTTGATTTTGGTGCGAGGAGTGAACATAATTGGGAAACTGGATGGGACGAGGATGGAAACGAAGAAAATCAGGATTGGGGTGATGATGAAGAATATGATGATGATTTGGTGTATAATGATCCTCCATCATTCAATCAAGGAAGATATGTCGGCTGGTAAGGTTTGTCACCGGACGAGGTTATGTTGGTTCTGTTTCAATTGACATTGAGAGATAACCCAAAGCAATGGTTTCTTGCTTTACCCTCGGAGAGTATCTACACATGGGCCGACATGCAACAATTGTTTTTGGAAGAGTATTATACTCCCCAAAGAACTAGCGAGGTTCGTAATGCTATTCGTCTTTTCAGCAATAACATGGGGAACTGTTTCATGAGGCATTCAAAAGGTTCTAGGAGTTACTACGAACATGTCCACATCATGGTATTGAGCAATGGGAGCAAATCACCTCTTTCTATGACGAATTATCATCCGAGGATATTTGAGACATAAATTCCACAAGTGCAGGTACTTTTCTAACAAAAATTGAAGATGAAGAATGGGCCATTTTAAAGAAGATGAGTACTAACTCGAAGAGACAAGCACAATATCATCGAAAGTCAAGAGGGATGTGTCAACTAAATCAACGATTGATTATGATACCAAATCTAGGGTTGAGGCTTTAGAGTACCAACTAGCAAATATTGGGTGTGTTGGGGTAATAGAGGTCGTTAAAGCTTCAAGTTCCTATGCAGTGTGTGAAGGTTGTGAAGAGATAAGACCTGTGGCTTGTGATTGTCCAAAGTTGAAGATGTGAATTACGTACAAGGAGAAAGGAAAGCGTTTGATATGAACTCTAATACGTACCATCCAGGTTTACGTAACCATCCTAACTTTAGGTATGGTAACCCTTCAAATCAAATGAATTCCAACTTTCAAGGTAATGATCACTTGGGTAATTCTCAACCTTACCCAACTCACGAATCAAATCAGGGTTACAATCAAGGGAATTTAAATCAGGGATATCAAAGAAACTATTCTTCATATCACGATCTCGGTGGATCTTCAAGCAATTCAGAGCCGTCCAATAGAGAGATCATGGACATTCTTAAAGAATTTAAGAAAGATAATCAAGAATTAAAGAAGGAAAATGAGGTTAATAAAAAGAGCCATGAGTCTTTAGTCAAACAATTGGTCAGCTAGCAGAAGAAGTAGCAACTCTTAGGAAAGATCTGGGCAAGCTACCAAGTGATGCGACAATGAATCCACAACATAAAGGGACAACCACAAAGAACATGAGATATGTCCATATTAATTCGGTTAGTATCCTTCCTAATTCTGAAATTTTCAATGACGACTTTTCTTCTTTTTCAAAACAAGTTGCTAGTAAGGAAAATGGAGTCGATGCAGTAGAAGAAAGTGACCTGGGAGCACCTATCATTCCAATCAAAGTGGGGAAGTTCAAGATAGAAAAGACAATTTTGGAATATGGGGCAAGTTTTAGTATCTTGCTTGGTGCGTTATATGATCAATATGAGTTTGGCCCTCTCCAGGAGGTTAACACCATCATGGTGTTAGCTGACTTGACCTGTAAACATCCTTGGGGGATGAAAAGATGTGATAATCAAGTTGGGAGATTTCTACTACCCGGTGGACTTTATGGTGCTTGACTATGCACCATTGAGAACAAACAAGCAACTAAAGATTATTTTAGGTTGACCATTTTTGGCAATTGCCAATCCTCAAATCAACTGTGAGGATGGAACAATTGATATGACATGTGAAACCTGTAAGTTATGTTTTGATGTGTTTCCCACTCGATCACTTATTTATTAATGACAAACTTTTTAAGGAAGATGTAACTAACGTGTGTGTTCCTCCCTACATCTCCCATGCAAGCAAGCACATAACTTTTGAGAATGGTTTTAAGTATGATAGGCCTAATCAGGTGGACTTGAAGGAGCTTGTAGATTTAAAAGAAAATAAAGAGTTGGTGATGAAGATGGAAATAAAACATAAGAAGCCAAAATGGAAGAAAAAATTTGTAATCCACCTGATCCTAACAATGCTTAACTTAAGACAACGATGTTTGGTCCATGTTTGGATGATGTTAGGGACCCATCAGATCAACAGAAGCAAACAATTATAGAACTCACAAAAGCCAAGCACCACTTCCGACCGCCATAAGTGATGATAGGTACGGTCTGGTTGAAGACCTAAACTTAGCGCTACTTAGGAGGCAACCTAAGATATTTGTAATATTTAGTTTTTCTTTTATGATCTTAGTTGTTTTGAACATTTTGGGTGTGTCACTAGAAACCCTCGCGAGACTTCATTCGTCCACTCGAACCTATCAAGGGGTTTAAAAGGTTTGTTGCATATGCTAAATGCAACTATGATTCCTACAAAAGTGTGTTTTCTTATTATTTTTAGTTTTTGTTTTGTCTTTTTAGTTTTAATTTCCAAATACAAACATGCAAGTGTGGGGTAGCACAGGGAATTTTAGGAGCATACTTGAGGATGTGTTTGAGTAAGTCTACCCACAACCCTTATAACAACAATGAGGCATATTTAGTCATCTTCTATTAGGTGCATGTGTGCTTTCTTTAACTTTAGTTTCAATTTATTTATTTTGAGGGTGTTAAACGATGATGAGATCGGGATTGTGATGTTTACGTTTAGGTTTCTACTTATGTTATGATATGTGTTTGGGTCTTATGGTTGAAGTGGAATAGAAATTGGGATTGTCAAATAAACCAACTCATACGTTGGGGACAATGTTTCCCAAGTGTGGGATGGGAAACCCTAGGGAGAATCAATATACGAAGAAATGAAAATTTGAAGAAGTTTAAAAAATTTATAAAAAATTCTCCTTTTAAGATATTTACAGATTGGTTTAAGTCCTTGGTCATAGTCTTATTTTTCAAGTTGTCGGATGAAGTTTCTCTAGCAAGAGGTTTCTCTAGCAAGAAGTTTATAAAATGTGTTGGAATGCCTGACTAGGGTTAACAAATTGCATATCGGTGTAGCACACCGAATTTTTATTTAAAGGAAAGGAAAAGAAAAGTAAATAGAAAGAATAGATAATGGGCACAAGTGGAGGGGGATAAAGTGTACAAAGTACAAAAGTCTAATATTTTATATTATAAATGGGTATGGCCGCCCATATTAAAAGCAGAAAACTGCTTTTACTATCAGAGGAAGAAGAAGAAAAAGAAAACTCTCGGTTTTTAGAGAGAGAAAGGAAGAAGAAGCTGTAAAAGGTAAGTTTTTCTTGATGTTTGTTTGGTTTAAACCGAATTCACAACCTTTTGACCGAGGTTCTTGATGATTTAGAGTTGTTTTCAAGAACTTGGAGTTAATTTGCTAGTAGAAGTGACTAGCACGAAGACCTGCTTCAAGGTGAGTTTCTAGAACCCCTCTTTACTGATTTTCAACGTTTTTAGGGCTATTATGCATACTAAGTAAACATTTTGAAAGTAACCGTGGGTCTACAGCCTTATGTTCGAAAATGATGTATGTATGCTGTTTTAGAGTATGATTATGGGCTAGTGTAGATGATTAGCATGTTTAGGTGCCCCTAGTATGTTAGATCTATGCTTGGGTAGTGTTAGAATGATAATCGGGTGGTGTTTGTTGCATAGAAAACATCTCAGAATGGTTACAATGGCCCAAAAGGGGCCATACGCCTAAACAGTGTTCCTAACCGCCCAAATAGTGCCCCAACCGTCTAAAACAGCCTTAGAATGTTTCAAAGTCAGACCCAAACGTCTGAATAGTAGCCAACCGTATGGGACCTCCCCAGATTGGCCAAGTGTTGGGCCATGCGCCTGTATAGTGCCTAACCGCCCAAAAAGGGCCATGCGTCTAAGTATAAATGATCAAGTGTTCATGCGTCTGCATAGTGGTGAAACGCCCAACAGTGTCCATGCGCCCAAGTTTCCAAAGCGGCTAAGTGTCCATGTGCCTGATAGTGGCGAAATGGCCAAACAGGGCAGAAACGTCCAAACAGTGCCCATGCGCCCAGACTGTTTTACACTTAGAATTTTTATGCTCATACGCCTAAAAAGTCCCATGCACTCATTTTGGACTTAGGATTTTCTAAATGCTTTAAGGGGTAAAATAGGGAGATAGGCCTTGCTATGATGTGACGACTTATGCTTGATGTGTGCATGGTGATGTGATGAAATTATGATGTGTATATGTGTGAGTGATGTGTTATCTTTCCTCGTCAAAGAGTTTTCAAAACATATGTATTATGTTTTATAATACATTATGTATGACTTTACGTGGTTTGATGTATGAACGAATAAATTAACGAACGCAGAGTATTATGTAACAAAGTGAAGGATAGCGATAAAGTACGAAACGAACGAATACGATAGAGTACGAAATGAACACATGAGATAACAAATGGTGAACATGAAAGTGGCGGATGATGAGATCCGTGTCGCGTACCCCGGTACTGTGTCAGTCTTCGGACATGAGTCGGGGGTTTGTTTATCAGGCCCCGGCACAATATCGGTCTTCGGACATGAGTCGGGGGTATTGCATGAGACAAATAGGATAATGAAATCCGTGTCGCGTACCCCGGTACTGTGTCAGTCTTCGGACATGAGTCGGGGGTTTGTTTATCAGGCCCCGACACAGTATCAATCTTCGGACATGAGTCGGGGGTATTGAATGAGACAAGATAATGTGGTGAGCGACTTTGTGTTGCAACAGAATCAGATAGAGTTCAATCCCTGTGATTGACTCGAATGGGATCTTCATCGCGTATCCTGGTGCTGTATCAGTCTTCGGACATGAGTCGGGGGTTTGTGTACAGGCCCCGACATAGCATCAGCTTTCGAGCATGAGTCGGGGATATTGCATGAGACAAGATTCGAGTAATGAAGAGTAATGAGCGAAGAAATAAATGAATGAACGAATAATGATGAAGATAATAATAATAATTATTATCAGTATGAATGTATGATGTATGACAACTGACGGACGTAAAGTACGAAAAGGAAGTAAGAGAAAAGAAAGTAAAAGATAATGAGAAGTATGCATGATAATATGAATACGAAAGTAAATAAAAGAATGAAACAATGAAAGTATGAAAGAACGAAACGAATAAAAAACATAGATTGGGTGTACGTATGTTGTATGACCACGAATGAATGTAAAGATAGTTTTTAAAGGAAATAAAGTACTTTATTATAAAAACTAGAACTCACTCAGCATCGCTAACTTTTCTATGAATGATAGTTGGCAGGTATTTTGTTGATGCTGAGGAGTTGCAGACATGGATGCATAAGCTACTGGGAGCGTTTTGAGGTTGGCATCCATATTTTGACATGTCATGGTATTTTGAGATGAAAACGAATGTTATAAATGATGAAATGACATGTTTTTAGTTATTAATGAAAGTTTTAAATTCTGCTGCAAAATAAATGTACGTTTTAAAATGTTTTATGTGCGATATATGACCAATGGTGAGATGCCCAGGAATGGGGCCTTACAATCGGTAACCTTATGCCCTACTTGGTGAGATTTTGAGCCTACTCTTATTCAAAGCTCATTTATATGAATTTATTTGTTTGAGAGTAGGCCATATGCTACTTTTACTGTAGAACTTGTGTTACTTGATGCACGTCGAGACCATGGACTAGATTGTTACACATAGAGGATGAAGGCAAGTTAAGATCCCTTTTTGCTTATTAACATCTGATTATCTTGATCTGATTTTACCACTTAGTAGCCATGTTGAGCCTTAAATAGATTTTTTCCAACCCAATGCAGAAAACCAAAGTTATCATTTAATTACAGACCGTGGCTATATTTAAAGTAAAAATATATATATAAAAAGAAGAAAGAAATAAAATAAAATAAAAAAAGTTGTGGAAGTTGGTTAATAATGGGTTAATAGTTACCCATATTGGTTAGTTTATGTGTTATAAATGTTGGTTGATGTTCTGGTTTACATGTTTTTGAATTTAGCCACTCTAAAAAAGCCAAAAATTCCCACCTTTACCTAAGCCCAAAACCCATAAGTCCATGTGTGACATCTATGTAAATTGGTGGATGTGTGATTGTGATACAAGCTTATGCTAATAGGGGTGCATACATGGTCATTGAGTGATTATACTAGTACATCTTTTACTAGTGCAGATATAGCTGAGAGGAGTAAACTATTATGAGGGGTGTGTGCATGTAATTACAAATAAGAAGCATGTTAGCTTTGGTTGGGTGTTTCTTGTTTTTATTTGCATATCATTTTACTTGTTAGAATGTAAAGCTATTAAACATTGCAAGTTTTGTGAATAAGAGTATGACCTTGGATCTTAACTAAGAGTTGATATAATTAAGAGAAATTATCTAAAAGGGTGTCAATAATTGTATGATAATTTTGCTTGGGACAAGCAAAACTCAAGTGTGGGGATGTGATGTTTAGGGTTTTTCACTATTTTAAAATGTTTAATTACATGTTTTTATGTGTTTAATATAGTGGAACACAATTACTTTAAGAGTTAGTTGAGTTTGAGGTTTGCGGAACGAAAACATACACATTCCGGGTGTTTTCGGGAGTTAGAATGGAAGTCGAAAACTCACGAGGAATGAAACACTTCAAGTATAGAAAAAGTGAAGAAAAAGTAAAGGGGGGCGTAAATTACGTCCTAGGTGTGATCAAGATACACGTAAACTAGGACGTACAACAAAAGAAAAAAGTGTTGATTTGTAGGGGGAGTAAATTACGTCCCTGAGGAAGTAATTTATGTCCCTATGGACGTAAGCTACGTCCCCGAGGAAGTAAATTACGTCCCTGTGCTGAGTGTTATGAATTTTTAGGGTTTTGTACCCTAATTAAATGTTAAAAAGGGGGCTGCGAATTAAGTCTTCACCAAGCCGTTTTTGGCCATCCAATGAGCAATTATAAGAGAAAAGAATACTCACGAATCCATCTTTTCATACAATTGATTCCTACGACAACCGATTTCGATTCCATGACATCCATGAGCAGCTAAATTGCCCCTGATCTTCTCCGAGTGTAGGGTTTGTGTTTATAAAATTTGTTTAAACTTTATTTGTTCTTAGATTGGGTTAAAGTTTTGATTGTCATGTTAAACCGTATGATTTCGTTTATTGGTTGATTACTTTAAACAGTTTTTATTTGTTTTGAATCTTAGTCTAATACTCATTAGTTTTTGGTTTCTTTACATCATGAGCAACGTGAGTCTTAGGTTTTGATTAGGAAATTGAAATTGGTAATTTGTGAATAGGTCCGTTTACAACCCATTTTATCTCTATCACTAGAATCAATCAAACCAATACAATTATGTCTATGTGATTGTTTGCTAAGAGTAACTAGGTTACAACTTTGTTTTACAAACCTGAAGTCGATAGTGGATCATTATTATTATTATTGTTTTCAAAACCATTCAAGTTTATAAATTTACAATATTGTTTTCTAAATCAGTTATTAATTGAAAGTTAGTTTTTTATAAAGTAAAACCATCGAACTAGAGTTATACTTTTCACATATTTCTCATGGAGACGACCTTACTTACTCGTACTAGTATAGATGAGATAAGTCTTAATATAATTTTTTTAGTAGACCGCGATAATCTACATCAGTTACCGATAAGCTGATGAATCAGACCAAGTGGTTGGGTCGGATTAAAAATATTTTAACTTTACTCTTTCAAAATCTTGTTTTTGAAAAATTGGTATTCCACATCCCATATTAAATCTAAGCAAAGTATTTATATGATATTAAAATTGCAAATGCATACAAGAACACATAATAATTTTATATTTCATTACATATGATATATATATATATATATATATATATATATATATGTTTAAATTTTGTGTCACTTATGACATTATCCAGTTATTGAATCTGGTCTCACTAGTTAACAAGTGTGTTCGATATTTGATCTTCAAAATTTTAAATATCCAAAAATTTCAGATAATATAATTCAATAGCTGAATTTAAAAAAGAAATGAAAAAAACCGTTCATGGATTGATTTAAATAAATTTGTATTTGGTATTTCAAAATTGAACACAAAACCCTATTTCTTTCTTTTATATTTATTCATTTGATGTGATATTGAGGTGTAAGAAAGGGAATTTAGTGAGATAAGATGGTAGGAATCTAAATAAAATGAATAACAACGAACATAAGCATGTTCGTTTTAGGTCAATTAACTTTTATCAAACACGAACACATAATCAAACAATTTTTTAGTTTATGTTCGTACATTAAGAAAATAAAAATGTTCATGGTCATTCATATTTGTTCGTTAAAAGGCTATATAAACACTTCACGTACATAAATAAACACAAATGAATCATAATAAATGAATATAAATTAACAATAATAAACAAACATAATTGACATAGAAAAAACCTTAATTTATGTTTGAGTTATTTGAAATCTCATAATCAAGGGAATTTAAGGTGAAACATTTCCTTGGTTTTACATTTCATTACCACTCAAACATAATTTTATTTAAAAATTATACTAGTTTCTTAATTTCATTTCATTTCTTCCAACCAAATGCCCCTTAAATGATCAGTTTGGAAATCTTAGATTTATTAGTGAAAAATAAAATCTTACGAAACTTATAGGTATCTACTATAACAGAATACACTTATGTTTCAAATATTAACACATAATACCTTTATATTATTATATTATTATATTAATATATATAAAATAAACGAACATTGACGTAGGTAAAATGACGAACATAAACGAACATATAGGAACGACCATAAACGAACTTGTTGGAGCTGTACAAGATAGTCTATAGTATCAACACAATCAAAGTCAACAAAAGTCAACATCATGGTCAAAGTCAACGCAAAAGTCAAACCCGACACGCTTGAGATGAAGAACCGAGACGAGACGTTAAAGATTTAGATGACCAGGAGTTTTAATGTAATAAATATATTTTGTGTCAACAAAATATAGATAAATATGTTTTAGTCATATTTATGTTTTATATGTAATTTTCAACAATTAGCCTAAGTCTAGGGAGTTAAGTGCAATTAATGAATATTAGATTAATTATAAATATGTCAATTGTAGTTAGAGTTGACTAATGGTTGGATGACCAATAGATTGGGGGATTACTTGTAAACATATTTTGCAATCTAATAGAAGATCAAAAAGCTTTTGTTTGTGTTTATCATATTTTGATCCATAATCTTCATAATTTGATTCAAGTGTGATTATTATGGGCTAACAATTTGGTATCAGAGCCATTTTGGATCAAATACATTAAAGATAAGAAGAATTTGTTGTTGATTTTTTGAAGATTTATGAAGATTTTTAGAGAGAGAAATTAGGGTTTTAGAGAAAGAAAGTAGATCTCAGTTTAAATTTGTACAAATTCAACATCAACAACATCATATCTATCATTATCTACAATATATATTGAATCTACATCATCGTTCATACAAGAAAACTCAAAGAAAATGATCAGATCTGAAATTTTCTCTCACACAGACTAGTGGGCGTGTTATTGGTGTTCTTGGAGCTTCAACATCTTCATCCAGCGAAACTAGATCCATTCTTGAACGAAAGTTCATTTTGTTCAGCAAAACTATTAAGTTTCCGGCGAAATTATAATTTTGTCCGGCGAATTTTTCGACAAAACTGCAAACTGCGGCGAAACTGCAAATTCCGGCAAAACTCAGTCGAAACTATCTTTTCGGAGCAAAACTACTCAAGTTTTGCGAAACTGTCCAAATTTTCTATGAAACTAGAACTTGAAACTGCGAAATTAAACAAAAACTTTCATCAGCCAGCGAAATAACCTAAACTTCTTAAACAACGAATTAACAGTAGCAAGTATACCATTAACTGAAGCGAAATCATTCACATTCGTAGTGGACCATACGCATGAACAACTTCATGCGAATGACTCAGTCGCACGACTGAACCAGGAGACTGGATCAGTCGCACGAGTGTAACATGAGATTGACTCAGTCGCACGACTGAACACTCAGTCGTATTAATAGATCAACCGCATGGCTCAATCGCACGACTGAACCATGCTAATGGTTCAGTCGCCCGAATGAGAAA
>BJCM01222713.1:0-13895 GCA_018326385.1 Flaveria bidentis | reverse complement strand
TTAAATGGTGAATTGGATGAGGAGATTTACATGAAACAACCTGAAGGCTTTGTTATGCCGGGTAATGAGAATAAAGTTTGTAAGTTAATAAAATATTTATATGGTCTGAAGCAAGCACCAAAATAATGGCATCAAAAGTTTGATGATGTTGTGTTGTCTAATGGTTTTGTTTTAAACCAAGCAGACAAGTGTGTATATAGCAAGTTTGACACTTCTGGAAAAGGAGTTATAATTTGTTTATATGTAGATGACATGTTAATATTTGGTACTAACCAAAGTCAAGTTGATAAAACTAAGGAATTCTTATCATCTAAGTTTGCTATGAAAGACATGGGGGAGGCTGAAGTGATACTTGGTATAAAGATCAAGCATAGGAACAATGATATTTCAATTTCTCAATCTCATTATATTGAGAAGATTTTGAAGAAATTTAACTTCGAAGATTGTTCTCCTGTAAGCACTCCTATAGATCCTAATCTTAAGCTTCTACCTAATAAAGGTATTGCAGTGTCTCAACTTGAATACTCAAAAGCTATTGGAAGTCTCCTGTATGCCATGATTAGCACTAAGCCTGATATAGCCTATGTTGTTGGAAAACTTAGTAGATTTACTAGTAACCCTAGTTCACATCACTGAAAGCTATTAATCGAGTATTTAAGTACTTGAAAGGAACAATGAATTATTGTTTAACATATTCTGGGTTTCCTTATGTTATTGAAGGTTATTCGGATGCAAGTTGGATTACAAATATGGAATATCATTCTTTCATAAGTGGATGGACATTTCTACTTGGAGGAGGTACCATCTTTTGGGCATCGAAGAAACAAACTTGCATTACTAACTCAACAATGGAATCTGAGTTTGTGGCATTAGCTGCAACTAGAAAAGAAGCTGAATGACTAAGAAACTTGATTTATGAAATTCCATTGTGGCCTAAACCGATATCTATTAAATGTGATAGTGAAGCCACTTTGGCTAAGGCTTATAGTCAAGTGTATAATGGCAAGTCTAGACACTTAGGTGTTAGACATAGCATGATTCGTGAGCTCATCATGCAAGGTGTGATATATGTGGAGTTTGTGAGAACTCAACATAATTTAGCAGATCATTTAACTAAAGGGTTAAATAGAGATCTTGTGCACAAGTCGGCTTTAGGGATGGGATTGAAGTCCACCTAAATCCTCTCATGTTAAGATACCCAATTCCCATCTAGTATAACACTAGATGTTGAATTCAATGCGGAAAGCTTCACATCTAGATATTGGAACGCATTAGTAGCAACATCCCAAGGTATGTGTTAAGACCTGCAAGTTAAGGAGGTTGAAGTGTAACTTCTTAATAGTTCTTTTGAAAAATTGCATATGCAGGTGCAAGAGAAAAAGAGCTACCTATATAAGCATGAAGTTTAGCTGCTTCAAGAAGCTTGGACTTGGCTTTGATATGCTTATGAAGGGTAAGGATACAAGGCTAGTAAAATATAGTGTCAAGTAAGAACATATAAGTATGTAAACTTTTGTGTATATTATCTTCATGTATTCACTATGAATAGCAAAGGTTCAATCCTAAGTGACACCCTAATATTCGAATATTTGGAATGTGTAATATACTAAGATGAAATTCAATCGTCGCGATATTTCATTTATGCATAAGTTTGTAGTTTGTGTGAGTTTGTTTTAGTTAATCAAGGATTACACTAAAATAGGGGAGGAATGTTAGATATTTTAGTGTAACTAGATTGACTAATGACCAATGTGACCATTATATCCATCAAACAAGTTAGGAGGTGCGGAGCGCACGCTTGTTTGAGTGTATTATGATCTTCAATAATGAAAACCTTTTTAGGGGCTTCGGGTTCCAAGGGGGAACTATATATAACAAGGATCGAATTTTTATTTTGGTAATATTCCCTTTATTCATCATATAGTTAAATAGTAACAAGGATCGGTTATTATTATTATTTACATTCTTAAAAATCAATGTTAAAATCGTCAACCAAGTAAGGTGAGAACTATATATAAACAAACCGATATTTTCGGAAAATAAAAAAAAATAAAATAAAATAAAACCTAATGTCGGTTATCGACTTAGTCATTTAGATAACCGAATAAAAAAGTATGCTCACTTGCTTGGCTGCTTATTGATTGCATATGACAGCTACTATGCTTTTGGCTGCTTCTATTTGGCTGCTTATATTTGGCAGCTTATTAAGTTTTGTCCAATAACAAAATGGAATCCAAATGTCAAACAGACCAATATACAAATTAACGTGGTTACAAAATCAATTTACTTGCTAGATTGTTAAATGTTAAATGTTAAATGTTATAGAATGTGAATTAAATAAACATACTTAATAAGATCCTACTCAACAGTAAAGTTAATTAAGATGGGTGATAAGGACGAAATCATAATATATCTAAGAGGATAGAAAGGCTGCATCTAGTGAAATGATATCGAGTTCACACTTTTTAAGAAAGTCAAGGGATAAAGAATAGTAATAACTAAAGAAATTACGTTTTTACATATAAAATAGTAAAGTTCGGTTTTGATTTCTAAGGTTTTTAAAAATAATCATTTTCTTTACAAGATTAAATAATCAATTTATTCAAAAATGTTTTATAATTTGTTTTTATTTCAGTTTAAAAGTTACATTAATTGTTCCAAGTTGAATATAAGAAAAATAAAATTTTTAAAATTAAACTGAAACAAATGATAAAACTTTTAGACTGTAATTAATGTTTTTTAAACTTTTAAAAAATTAAATATTTTTATGAAAAAATTAAATTTAACTCAATAAAATATTATGTCAATCAAAATTTGTGTAGTTCAAGATGAGAATTTTCTAAGATTTACATATACAATTTATAATTCAGCTATACAAATTTGAAGTTGTTCTTCGTCTTATGCTATTATTTACACTTGCATGACGTGCACTCTTTAAGAATTAAGATCTCAATCTTCTAGGTAGTTACGCAAACTTGTTATCTTAATAAGTAAAGCCACGTCACTTGTTTAGATAACTCAAATAAAAACGATTACCGACCATCTTGAAACCTGAATCTCGTTTAAATAACATACAACGTGGGTAATTAGTTCAAATAACACCCGTAGTATTACCATTACAATACAAAGTACTTTGTATTTTTTATTATTTTATAACTAGGTTAGTGTCTCGTCTATTACACGGGTTGAATAAATAAAATAATAAATAATTAATAATAAAAATTTATGAATTATAAAACCATGTTTGAAGATAAAATATGATTATAATTGCATATGAATAGCTATTTCAAGTAAATAAACAATAGATATGTTATAAATAGATACATATATAGATAAATAGATAGTCTAAACAACCATATTAAACAGATTATAGTTACTAATAAACACGAAAAGTTAGAGTACGATATTTTAATATAAGATATGTATAAAATTATATATTTACGTACTTGTTCAATAGATTGAATAATTATATTATTTTTAACTCTCTTTTCTAAATAGTTTCATTTTTAATTATTTGTTGTAAGATTTTCTTGTAAAAATTTATTGTTTGTAAAATATTTTTTATTAAAAACTCAAGTTTTTAATTATTTTGGTGGTTTTAATAATACTGCTTTTACAAAAATCCATACTTTTATAATTATTTTAAAAAATGACAATATTTTGTTTCAAAATGTTTAGTGTTTTAGAAAAGATGTGAATTTTAGTTTTCTTAATAAAATTTATTTTTAAAAACATAATTTGATTTTTAAAAAATATAGATAAGAGAGAAAAATGTATTAATTGACTAAATTAATTTTTATGAAAAGAAAGATACTGTTTGAGTGTTTAAATTATTGTAATACATTTTTTGCGGGAAAATAAAGTAAGAATATTTAAAATATGACAAGTGTTAAAAAAGTAGTTTATAAAGATGACAAGTAATAAATTTTTTTATCGGATACTATAAATTTACAAAATAGTGGTATAAGGTGGACTAAAGTAAACGTGTATATATTTTAACAAGGTGGTTTGTTTGCATGTTGCCACATGGTCCAGAAGAATGCAATTCTTCGATATTAAAATAATGAAGACTAGAAAATTTAAAATTCCTCATTTGGTCCTCAACTACGGTGCCGACCACTTAAATCGGACGGTAGATCATAAGTACCTAATCAATGTACTCTTTTGGTTGGAAATTGTTTATTATAACTTATCTATATTTAATTTTTTTATAGGAGTACGACTAACTACTCGTAGGTTCATCTATAGCAATACGACTAACTAATTCGGTCATCGTATCATAAGATTAGAGGGTAATTATCACACGACAGGAAAACACGACACAAACTAAACACAAAAATTACTAGTTTGGGTTTAGTAAAAATAGGATCGAGTTAGTTTTGGGTTGAATCCACCAACCTTTTTAGCTAGGTGGGTCATGTTTGGGTCAACCCAATGTGTTGATGGATTGACCCATTTAACACATTATTTATTTATTTATTTTTATATATGTTTTATATATCCTGCATTAAATATTTTGGGTGTTTTATTTGAAAAGTTAAAACTTAAATTTTCTAAAGTAATAATATGTAAAAAATACAAAGATTTAAAAAGTCGGGTAAATGTGTCGTGTTCGTATCAACCCTAAACCCAAACACGTTTGGGTTCGTATAAAGGTTCATGTAAAGTTGAACCCACTAACCCACAAACACGACCTATTTAGCATCTCTACTTGAAAATACACAATACCCAATGTGTTGGCGGATTGACTTATTTAACCCATTTATTATATATTTATTTATAATTAGATTATACAAATCGTCCATGAGGTTTGTTTAAATTCCACATTTCGTCTTTAGGATTGAAAAATTATAAGTTTAATCTTAAGATTTGAAAAAAACGTAGCACTTTTCTTCCCCGCCTTTCGTCTACCACTACCACCACCACATGTTTCTTCCTCACCAGATTAACAATCCACCTCGTCGCCTTTTGTCGACATGGCCCACCATCACATCACCTTGTTAACCACCATTTGCGGACATCAAAATCTTCTGCAGTGGATTAAATATAGAAAATGAAAGTGAGTAACATTAAAGTGAGAAAGAAAATTGATTGTGGGGGATTGGTGGTGGTGGTGGTGGTGAGGATGGGAGTGTGTGGTGGTAGTTAGGATGAAGAAGAAGAAGAAGAAGGTGGGTAAATGTGATATGGTGGTTTTAACTTAATAAATTATTTATTTATTTAAAAAACGATAAAAGGGTAAATTAGTCATTTAACACACATTTAATTGAGTTTTTTTAACGGTTTTTAAGACGATGGACGAAAAATGTTACGTTTTTTCAAATATTAGGATTAAACCTGTAATTTTTCAATCCCACGAACGAAAAGTAAGATTTGAGCAAACCTCATGGACAATCCATATAATTTACTCACATTATATATATGTTAAAAGATGAAAGGAACGAATAGTGGTGTGCAAGCCACTAATGTAAGAAAGTACAAGTTGGTGATGCGTAGGCTAGATTACATGTGTTTTATACGTGTGTTTGTCTTATCACACCACGCGTCATTTGGGTTTCCCAAGGTTACTTTTGTTGGTTGAAGAGATATAAGGAGGGTGGAAAGAGAGAGAGAACGAAGAGAGAGCAGTTCATGGGGTCTTCTACAAAGGTTCTCCGATGGCGACAATGGCAAACTTTGTTTTCCTACTTATAAGTAGGGTTCTGTTTTCATGTGCATCCTTATATAATTATCTTTGGTTGGGTTGTTTTGTTGTTAAGTAAACTTGTAGGTTTAAAAATATGTGGGCAAAGAAAACATAAGAATTTGAAGATAAAACGTGCTATTCACATGTGTTAACACTTAGTCATATAGATTTGATTATACCAATTTGCACTTTAAAACCTTATTGATATATATGAATGTACTTTTGTTGTTCATGGTGTTATGGTTTATTAGAGAAATTACAGAGCGAAAAACGACACATATGTAACCTGTTGAATAGCGGTGCAACCTAAAAATAACAATCAAAAGCGTTAAAAAAATAATGAACACAACAAGAATCAAACTAGGAACATTAGCATTATGAACAAACACCTTATCAATTCAACCACATAACATTTATTAATAAAGAGAAAGATCGATATATAAAAAGCAACAAAAAATAAAAAAATGATAGTTTGCTTTGATTTACATGGGTATGGATTTTAAAACATTCAAATTCACTCAGTTTCTATATTCTTAAATTGTACATTTGACTCATGTAGCTACATACCTATATATGTCATCATAGGGTACTCAATGTTATTTTACGTTTTGTTATTTGGAATTTACGTTATGATTTGTCATTTGATCTTTACTTTGTTTTTTAGTTTTTCATGTCTCTATTCAATGGTTACTTTGGAAGCGGGTATGACACGTTTTTGAGGCTGGTGTTTTGGGCTTCGCGATGAGGTTACTCTTAATGTTTAATTCTTTTGCTTAATGTATCTATCTTTGTTAATGGACTGTTATGGAAATGGTAAATATTACTACTTTACCGTTGTTCCCATATTGAATAGATGGTAATCTCTTGAATGCATGTTTTCGGGTCGTTTTATTGTGCTTTTTACATGAATGTCCAGTTTAATCCCATGTAACCCAAGCATATCCCAACACTTTTGAATATATTCAGTTGTAGAAACAATAGAGGGTAAGTTAAAAATTGTTTTAGACACCACATGTAGATGGCAGTAAAGGTTAACCCGTTTAAATCCATCACGCAACGTGTAATTAGGAATATAACTAATTTATTTTTATAAACGTTTTATATAATACATTAAAATTTGGGGGGTTTTATTTCAAAAGTTAAAACTTCTAGAATTTGAAATAAATTTCATATCTAATATATAGGTTTTGTATTCATTTGTATTTTTTTGTAAAATTGTAATTTTAAACTATTAATATGTGAAAATACAAAGGATTAAAAAAAATCGGGTTAAATGGGTCGTGTAAGTGTCGACCCACAAACTTTTGGGTCGTGTTCGGGTTTGTATAAAATGTTTAGGTTCGTGTCGAGTTGGAGCAATTTACGCTTGTGAGGAAAAAATGAAAACTATTATGACACACTCTAACATTGTAATTAAATTAATTACCCCTTAATCGTAATCACTTTGCTATTAATAGCATTGCCAACCATGTTTGAAGACAATGGATTCTTGATTACTTTACAACATCATCAACATAAGATGTTTTTTTACCTCAAGACTTTGAATCTTGTGAGGTTGTTGGCTATATCAACTCCTCAACCTGTTGAAAGGGAGGCTGACACTCAAGCTTTAAGCTTAGAATTAAGATAATTGGAAGCGTTACAAATTCTTATGTCACAACTATGTATTGAATGACTTTATGGATGTGTTGTATAAAATGTACGGTAAAAGAATTATGGATGTCATCGGATGGTAAATAGCAAACGAAGCACAATGAAATTCTTCGTGCTAAGATCCTCTGTTTTGTACTTGCGTTCCAATGGATCTAATAATTCTTTGGCGGTCGATCTTGCAGTACATATTACATAAAGTATCTGCAAGATGATTAAACACATAGTTATGACACAGGTCCTAGGAGTGCTTCCAAGCATTCATTGTGCTTACAGATTCAACGTTTATTCAGCGTCTATTACCCTTTTAGCAACTTTTGAGGGGGTGACTTGATGAAGAACCACACAAGCTTCAAAGTGGTTAGTAGAAAAGCATCTTTTATTGCCACATTTGAAGTTTAAAACAGAAAAAAAAAAAAATAGTTCAGCATGACTAGCAACAATTTGGTCCCCATGGTAAGCTGGAAAGTACCAAGTGATGATGTCATATCTAAAATGAGAGATTTTTGAAGTTAGATTTATACAACAATACGGTTCTAATCAACAAGTCACTATCTTTTTTTAACGTAACAGTGCTGAAATATGTTGTTTATGATCAACTTAGTGTTAAAACTTGTTATAATCAAAAGTGTGTAGAAACTTGTATCTTGATCAAAACTGTGCACAAACTTACTATTTTAATCAAATCTGTATAAAAACTTGCTACTTGAATTAAAACTAGGCAAAAACTATTTAGAAATCGAAAAGAAAGAGAAGGAAAGTTCTATTTTAAAACCAAATTACCTCTTTGACTAAAACATGCTCTCTTTTTAAAAAACAATTTAAACGGTGTTTTAAAATTTAATTTAAACTTGTAGAAACATCACTCACAAAATTAAAAGAACACTTCTATTGTTTAAATATTTGAATTACAATATAAAGATGCAAAAAAAAAAACTATAAATAAATTACAAGATACGAAATAACATGAAAAAACTCGGTTTTGGCTGGGGATTTATGTTTAACAGAGGTTCTTTAAAACATAATTCTAGCCACTAAAATTAACACGTTTATCTCATATGGTACAATAGTCAAAGCAAATTATACTGTTAGGATTATCCTAGCACCCGAAACTATACCTCAAACGACCTCAAACGATTGACGAATTATTACACAAGAAGCTGGACATACAATGTACAATTAACTAATGATTTAGTACACCGGAACTCCACAATAGTGTTTAGTTAACTAATGAATTAACCCTAAATTTTTGCATAACTAAATTGTGAATCACCCCAAAAGATATTAGTATAATTCTAAGTTTCAACTACACAACTTCAAGTATTGACGTGTTATTAATTTTACCTTTGTTTTGAACACATTTGAATTCGTTGTGGTACTCTCACGTAGGAGAACAGACACGTTCTAGATAATAATTAGAAATAATTAAAATAAAAAGTGTTTTAAATTTATAAAGTGTAAGAAGTTATTTCAACCGTTAATCTTTTTAGCAATAGATAATTAATAGTTAAGATCAAATTTAAAAAACAAATTGTTAGATGAGTATTTCAGACCTAGCCATTATTTTTGACTATTTTTAATTTTGTTATTTTTTGATATTCAAAAATTTTATATACAACATCACTTTATTTTTGTAAAAGGTAAATCATAAAAGTAAACATTTTTTGTATTTAAAATGAGTACAATATCATTATATAAAAAATAATAATTTTGTTATGTTTCTAAGCTTATACGATTTTTTCTTGTCATTTTACAATTAGTGGAGTTAATTATGTAATTTTGTTAGTTATTATATTTTCTAAAATAATGATTATAAAAAATATAATGGTGAATATTATTATAGTGTATATCTAATACGTAAAACACAATGATAAACAAATAACTAATTGATTTAATACATTAAAAATAATATTAAAATAACACAAAATGATATAAAACATAAAACACAATGATAAAATGGATCATTGTATTTTTTAGTTGTCATTATATTATCTTAAATATTATGAGTTTTGAAAAATACATTAGTAAAGTACTATGAATATAATTATAATCATAAAACACAACGATATATAACATCAAATTTATATAATCTATAGAAGATAATGACAATAACACATTGTATTATCCGGAACACTATGAGTTTTGAAAATACATTGGCGAAATAACATGATTATGTATTTCTAATTATAAGACAAAGTGATAGATAACACGTTTATACAATCTATAAAAAAATAGAAAAAATAATAAATGGTGTTATCTTAAACGCTATGAGTTTTGAAAAATAAATTGGTGAAATAACATCATTGTGTACTTCTAAATGTAAAACACAATGATAAATAACAAGTTAATATAAACTATGAAAATAATGATAAAAATAACATAATATGATCGGCAACGTAAATGACAATAATGAATACATTATACATATAACAAGTGCTGAAAATTATATGACATAATAAACTGACATATGACACAATAAATGCACTAGACAAAATAAGATAACATATATGACACAATTACCAAAATG
Source organism: Flaveria bidentis (assembly GCA_018326385.1). Classification (NCBI taxonomy): domain Eukaryota; kingdom Viridiplantae; phylum Streptophyta; class Magnoliopsida; order Asterales; family Asteraceae; genus Flaveria; species Flaveria bidentis. The sequence goes on along the minus strand of BJCM01222713.1, from coordinate 4,032 downwards.
TCATACTTTTAAAACTAATAGGATATGTGTCAAACCTATTGTCCTTCTTAAACTTTTTAAATTAAATATTATTTTTACTATAACATACCTTAATAATTATACTAGTAATATATAAGTGTAAGGATTAAATATAAAGACTGATACAACCCAAACACCCAAAGTCTTTCCTGCATGCATGCACAAGTATACTGAAGTAGAATGATTCGGAAGTCTCACACCAGCATCAGAAATATTCTAAGTGTGAAATCTTCCGAAGCTAAGGCCAATATATTCCAAAGCCAAAGATGAAGTCTTTCGAAGCTTCAAAGACAAAGTCTTCCAAAGCTTACACTTGAAGACAGATTTCTTCCGAAGACTTTTGAAGACATGCTTTATCTGATGTACTTTTCCATAAAGTTGGACCCCTTTACGCTGCAACTCTGTAAATCACCAACTTTCATAAGTTGGTGAAAAGGTCCATACTTTTGGTAACTGTACATTGAGGTCTTGAGTTTTTAAATTTCTACTTTATGTACTTTATCCTTTTTGTAATATATTAGGATGTGAACTATGGCATGCCATAGTCACTAGTCAAAAGGCAATATGCCTTTTGACTCTACATTTGATTTTGTTTGTTATCTACTCAATTGTATCCAGCTGGCCTTCAAAGTATGGCCAGCTATAGGATGTAGTATATGTATCTCAAGTACTTGTAACTTTCTAAGTATGCTTTGTAACATTTGTAATAGAACTTGAGAAGGCAATATACTACAATCTTGAAAACCAACTCCTTATGTGTTTTGCTATCTTGTTCATCTCATACTTACTTGTGTTCTTAGTATCATTAGAAAGGTTAACCAGTTCCCTATTTGATATGTTAAGTATTATTAGGAAACTCTCCTTATTATGTTGTTGTGTTGTAATAGCATACCCTTCACCGGTCCTGCATTTGGTATTAGAGCATTCCATGCTCTTGATATAACATCTCACCATCTTAAGATCTCTCTCACACACAAAACATTTAACATCTCAAATAGTAGCCATTTCCAAATTTGATATGGAAACTGGAACCATGATAAAGTTCCCACTAATCACTCTTGATGACTTTGACACTTGGTGCCAAAGAATGGAAGGATTCATCAGGTCTCTAGACTCAAGAATATGAGAATCTGTTGAAAATGGACCTTACATACCAAGCATCTCTTCAGCAACTGGAGGTGGTATGATCCCCAAGGCTATGACTGACTACTCAGATGAAGATATAAATAGAGTAGAGATTGACCAGACGGCCATGACAGCGCTTCAGACAGCTCTTCCAAATTCTGTATACAGAGGTTTCAAGAAATGCAAAACAGCTAAATAGCTAAACAACTAAACAGCTGTGGGATGCATTGAAACTAATGTATGAGGTTTCTTCTGAAGCCAAGGAGAACAAGAAGGATCTCCTGAAGCAGCAGTTTGAAAATTTCACCTTTAAAACAGGTGAGACCATGACTCAACAATACTTCAGGTATGTTGAGATTGTGGATACCCTAGTGGAGTAGCTCTTGAAAACAGAGATATTGTAAGGAAGTTCATGTCCTCACTTCCTAGGCAATGGACACACTACTGTGTGGTTATCAAAAGAACTGAGAACCTGAAACTCTCACTTTGACATAGTTTTATGGGATTCTCAATGGCTACCAGATGGAGATGAACATGCAAGGTTCATCTGGCAACTCCAACAATCAAATGGGTTTAGCCCTTCATGTGATTGAAAGGGATAACATAGAACCCCAACATCATCTCATATGCTACCTTGACAACTCATAAAAGGTTCCTTTCATCACCTTCCCTGAGACATCAAGGGAGAACTATACTCAAGGAATCCCATTCCAATAAACAAGTTCTTTTCAAGCCTTTGTATCTTCTGATGAAAGTAGTGGTAGCTTTCTATTCACCCTTGAAGACCTGGACTACATTCATCCAGATGATCTAGAGTATATGGAGATAGTCCAGCAAATGGCGCTTCTCACTCACAGAGCCAAGAAGTTTTACAAGCGGACATGAAGAAGGTTTCCAAGCAATACAACAAGTGGAAAGTTTGGACTGGACAAAAGCAAAGTCAAATGTTACAATTGTAACTTGATGGGCCACTTTTCCAGAGAGTGCAAGGCACCAAGAAAAAATGGTGGCCAAGCACAGTCCAGACCAAACTACACTGATAAAGCTACCCAGAATGACAAGCCAAAGCAGCAAGCTATAGTTGTTGTCGAAGAAGGAGGCTTTGACTGGAGCTTTCAGGTGGAAGATGCTTCTCCAAACCAAGCACTGATGGTAGATCATAATGAAGCCAAGGTATTGGAACATCTTTGTACCCCTAAATGTATTGCTAAAGTAAACAGATACAGGCCCTACAACTTAGAAATGAGATATGATTTTGAGTCCTTAAACATCTTAAAAGCTGATTTTAGAAAGTTTGAAAGTGATTATAAATTAAAGATAGAGTACTTAGAGAAAACCATTTCAGTTCTAAAATATGAGCATACCAATTATAGGACTCAAATCAAGGATCTCATAACTAAGCTGACTGAGTGCTAGGCTGAGCTTGTGATCAGCAAAACCAGGGCAGAAAAGTGTGTTCTTGAAGAAGAGACTTTCAAGAACATGATATCCTCATCCCTGCACAACAAGGTGTGTTATCAAAACAAGCAGGGACTGGGATCTAATGGGATAGCTCCTCCATACACACTATTGTCTATAAGATCACCTATGTGTGGAACTTATAAAGATGAGCTTCCTCTCATAGACCCTTTGAGTGAAGAGGATGAAGAAGTGATAGTGAAGAATTTCTCTAAAAAGAGTGAAGAAGAGGATTCTAAGAAGGGTCACTATCCTTCTGAGGAGAAGAAGAAGACGGTGATGGCCAAGTCTATGAGGAAAAACTTGATCTGAAAGAGCAAAAGAAAAGCTAGGAAGGCTCAAGAGATCCAACAACTTTTGATTCTAGGCAGAAACAAGTTTTTATCTCTGCAGGATTTGAAGTGGTGAAGACTGAAGACATCAACCTAAAATCTTTTGCTAAGAGTTCTGGTTCATGTTCAAATCATCTCAACACAAAGAAGAAGGCTGATCTGTTATGTACCATTGCTACACAGCCTGGACCATCCAACTCCAAGAACAGTTCTCAGCCCAAAAGTACTGTCTCAACATCTGCAAAGATGAGGGTGGAGAAGGGATGTGATCAATATTAGTCTTGTTCTCAGAAGAAGGTTCTTGGAAAGAAGAAAATAGAATGTGTTATGTGTGAAAGTATCTCTCATCTTGCTAAAGATTGTCCATACAATCCAAGAGGTACTCTCCATATGACCAAGAAAAGGATTTCCAAGAGCTTTAAGAATATTTAAGTTTCGGAAGGAAAATCTGTTTCCTTCGGAAGTTTCAAATCAAAGAAGAAGGCAAGTGGAAAATTTCCTTCGGAAGAAAATTTGGTCTCGGAAGAAAGGAATACTTCCGAAGCACTGAAGTCTGCTGAAGTATCTGCAGAATCTTCCGAAGGTTCAGTCATCAAAACTTCCGAAGTCTCAAAAGCTTCCGAAGTATTGAAGGTGAAGTCCAAACTTCCAAAGGTGGTGTGGAAGTCGAAGAAAGACCAAGTGACTGAATGTTCCTCATCAACAACAGCACAAGATCCTCAAAGCACAACTATAGGATCTATTACTATTGCATTACTTTCTACTTCTTTTAATGAGCCCAAGACCAATAAGGCTTGGGTTTTCAAATGTAACTAATCATTTTTTTATTCAGGAACAACTCAAGACAAACAAGAATGTCTAGATTAATAATAGTGGCTGTTCCAGGCACATGACAGACAATAGGTCACTACTCCAGAACTTTGAAAGGATTGATGGAGGGATAGTTGCTTTTGGAAGAGATGAAGGTGGTTATATTTCTGGAAGGGGCAAGGTCACAAATGGTAAGCTCAGCATTGAAAAGGTAAACTTTGTCAAGGAGCTTGGGTACAATCTTCTGAGTGTATCCTAATTTTATGATCAGAGTCATAACATGCTCTTT